>JABEYC010000452.1:0-15485 GCA_013266195.1 Fusarium zealandicum
GGGGAGGTCGCGGTCGCGGGCGGAGCAGCTGTGAACGGCGGAGCGGACACGGGGGGCGAGGGCGTCGGCGTCGGCGGGGGAGACGCTGCAGGGGGCGGCGGTGGAGTGCAGCGTGGATATGAGGATGCACGAGGCGTCGATGACGGCGCGATAGATCCAGTGGGTGCTGTGGGTGAGGAGCTGCGAGGTGGACTCGAGGGCGAGGGCCGTGTTGAGGAGGTCCTGCGAGGTCTTGTAGGCGCGGAGGGCGTTGGCTTGGAAGTTGGGCCGGGCGAGGCTGGGAGGCGAGATGAAGTAGTACGACTGAATCTCGAGCTTGGCTGAGAGAAACATGAAGCGGGATGAATCTAGGCATCATTGTCAAGTTACCGGAGGGCAGTGGTCGGTGATGGTCTTGCATACCGGTTTCGACCCGCGATATCAATGGCTTGAGCAGCTCAAACTCGTCTTCCCAGTTCTTGACCACCGTCTCGGAGACGCCGTTGGTTGCAGATATCTGCGCGAACATGGCCGTGTGTAGGCGGTTTGTGAACCTCTGCAACTCAAAGAGGCTGAGTAACTCCGGTGCAAGGATGTCTTTTACCATATTCTTGCAGTACGAGTCGTCATGTTGCAGAAAAGGAGGTGGAGTGCCACACCCCGTCGCGATTCTACTCGTGCGCCGTCAGTATTGATCTAGACTGTGTGTAAAGGCTGACGTACTTTTGAGCCAGGATGCAGCAAAAGATCCAGGTCAACGACGCGTCTTGCTCTGTAGAGGCCATGTTCTGACGCCCTCCGATCAGGAACCTGGGGTGGGATCCACGGCCGGTGTGTAAGCCCAGGAGCATGCAAGAGCTCAGGGCGCTGCTGATGAGCATGGGTGACGGGTCGGTCACGAATCTGATGCTGGGAAGTGGCCAGGCGCATATCAGAAGAAGGGCGTGGATAGACTCGAGGTCTAGAGCGACGGCCGCGGGCAGAGTCCAGATATCGCGGTTGAGTCGGTCGGGAAGGGCGAGAAAGACCTGCTCATCTCTCGCATAGCGGCGGCTGGCAACAAAGATGACGGCCCAGAAGAGAGTTGGGCATGCCTCGTAACATTCATCCGGGTCTCTCTTCCTCAGGACTGGAAGATACGGATGGAAGCATTGTAGATATCTCGAGAGTTGTCAGCAGCGCACGTAGCATAGAAACCTAGGGGCGGTCGGGCTGTCTCACTTTTCAAAGTACCAGTCAATGTCCTCACTGGGCAAGATTCTATCGCCCAGCACCCGAGGCTTTGTCGGTCCAATCTTGTTGTACTGCGGTGCTGGTACGACTGGGGGCTGAGGTTGGATCTCCCGTAGGTTGTTTGGCGATGGGAGGATGCTTGTATTCGAGGTTGAGGGGAGACGAGTGGTCTGATCCAGGAATACAGAGCTCTTCCCCTGAGAAGTCGATGAGCTCCATGACGAGTCTGGATTGGGCTTTGGATGAACAGCTTCCTTTATGCTCTTGACCTCTTGCTCCAACAGCTCGAGTTTGCTGCAACAGTTGTTAGCTTGAGTCTAGGGTACTAGTTGCACATCTACAGAGAGAGAACGATGGCAGATGTACACGGTGATTTACCTTCTCCTTGTAACTCTCTTGTGGGTTTTATCATAAACACACGACAGCCCCAGCTTGGTACATCGTTGGCATCCAGTCTGTCCTGTGATGGGGCCGGCCCTACAGCGGACCTGGCGGATGGTCAGTTATACTGACCTGGCGATCTCACGGCAGGGCTCACTTTGGAATCGCGACAGCTTATACATGCTACGTTTCTCCTTATCTTGAACTGGGACGAGTCTGGCGATTGCTGCTGCTGTATATGTCCTAGGCCAGACCTCGACGAAGGCGGTTCCTCCGAAGATGGTGTTGGGGCCATCGAGTCCCATTCAGCCGCCTCGAAATCAGGTCGCTAATAGTCAAGAAACAACTGACATGGGTGCTCCATGACCGGGACCAAGTTGAAAAATCTGACGCAATATTTATAATAAAGGCAGTCACTTGGTATCTCGTCGATATGCTGAAAGCCTGATAATAAGTAGGTACAGTCAAAGTTGTTGGTTTGTTAGCCTGGATCAACTGCTGACGCTGTTTGGATAACCTCCATGACGTCACGTGCGTACTTTTACTAAGACTAAAGCAACCTGGAACTCGGGGGTATACTATTCTAGGAACCCTTGTGCATGAGGACAAATCAAGACTCAACCTGGACTGCTTTATCATTACAAAGTTGTCAAGCATATCCCCTTCTTTATAGTTATACATATGTAGATGTAGTACACAAGTATATGAGTGATACCAAATCGCCTTGTTCGCCGCGGCTTGGCTACCCTATTTACTTGGCTTTCTGAGTCCTGGACCGGACGGACCTCTTGTTAGATTGCATCATAACTCTAACCAACTTCCACAGAACCCAGGCAAACCCTAACGCAACAGCAGCAGTAGTGCCTGAGCTGATCCATGATGCCCCCTCCTCTTTCAATACCGGCACTGTCACTCGGCTCATGAGCCTGTTTCCACTTTCCGGCCGAGGAGTAACATGCCAAAAGACAGTATCGTGAGGGAAAAGTTGGTCGTAGCCCACATCAAGTCTGTCAAACGGACTCCCCAAGCTTTCGCTTCCTGAAGAGCAGGCCCAGAACACGGCCGGATAGGGTACCTCGATCTGGACTTCGCCGCTTGCCGAAGGCTTGAGGTACCGAAGATGAAGCTGGATCTCGGAATTCCATGGCAGATCTTGGTGAGCGTCAGGAGGAGCCAGCTCAACAAGTATGTTGGAACCCCAGGTCTTGGTGGTGTACGCCGGAGCCTCCAGGTCAACGGGCAAAGTTGTGTATCGGAATGCACTGAGGTTCTTTGAAGCCAGGAACATTTCGTCTGCTAGCTGATACCGATCCGCAAAGACAGCCTTTGGTAAGGTCAAGAAAGCGTAGGGCGCGCATTGACCCTCGTTGCTGGGAAGTTGGTTGGAGCTGAGGCCCAGTTGAAGGGTAGGGTGAAGGCCTGTGGGAGTGAGGAACTTTGAGGTAAAAGTAGATTGACTCTGTCGATGTCGAGAAGGAAAGCTGAAAACAGCGGGTGAGGGCTTCTTTTGCTCTCCGAGCACAGTTAAAACACCAGCAACTCCGAGCTCGTGCTCCTTCATATTTGGTTGCGAGTTGTCATTGACAAAAATGCCAACCTCTACCCTCCGCTCAGAAGAAGCGGGGACTGTCACAGTCTGTGATCGAAGAGGCCATGTGGCTGCGGCAACAAGACTGTTGGTGACTGTGTCGTAGGACAAGTCCAAGCCTGTCGCAGTAAGTAGGCTGCGCAATCGGGCAGTGCAGACTGGATCGACATCAGAGCAGAATTCTTGGGAGCTGGTGGTTATGATAGAATGCAGGTTTTCCAGTGCCTCATAGAAGGAGAAGCCGGGATGGGTCGAGGAGGTATCCTGCTTGAATTCGGTGAATGTCTGGTGTATGGATTAGCATCTTGGAAGACTATGGAGAGATCAGAAGGGGGTGTACCTCTAGGGTTGAACAGTCCAGTGGACCAAATCTTTGAAGCCAGCCGCATAGTTTCGAACTGGATTTTGTACAAGTTAGTTTCCTGGGGGACCTAGCAATAGCTGCCTGAGTAACATACGGATCATGTGAAAGCGCTGACTTGGGAGTGCAATAGATATGTAACCCCGGTGATATGCGAGAGGTGAAAGGATCTAGTGTCTCAGACTGAAAGGGGCTGGACCATCTGATGTGGATAGACTCATAGTCCTTGAGTATGTCGGTAAGCTCGGGAGGCAGCTCATTAAGAGGAACAGTGAGCTTATCCTGGCGAGCCGTCTGGATCTGAGGCCCCAGTAGTCCAGCCTCCTGAAGGTCCAACGACTCTGGATCAAGACTGTAGTCCTTGTGGACGAATGTGACGCGCTCACGCATGGCGATGACCTTGTCTCTCTGGTGCTGGACTATGTTGTCTGTGCTGTAAGCTGAAGGAAGCCCAACTGTAGCTGTCGCGATGCCGCAACCAGCTTATCGGACAATATCTCGAATAGGCCTAGACGAGTTCTGGTACAAAGACCGGTGCCTGGAATAATTATAGGCCGAAAAAGGACAATCAGCGGTAAATCGAGGCTCTCTGCCCTGTTTCGTTGCTTCGATGTCGAGCTCGGTGGGCGAGTTGGTGGACAGATCTTCCTGGTTGTCGAATTGGCGGGAGTTCCATGCTGTAGCTCCTTGAAAAGGGCGGGAGAAGAGAAAAGTACCGAGTACACGTGGTTTAGGTGCAGCGCAGGCACTGGTCGGCGTACTCCTGTACCCCAGCTCCTGCCCCTCGCGCTTCCACTTTGGTCACCGTAGTTGATATCCGCTAAGCCTCTTTGGGGACCGAGAGCGATTCAACCTGCGCCTGCCGTAGCGCCGCCTCGGTCGCGATTGAAGGAAGTCGCTCGCACAACAACCATCTCATCTCCATTTTCTCCTGTCGAGATGATACCATGGCGGGACCTCAATCTTCTTCCTTCTTCATCTGCGTTCTGCCTCCGTGAAGCGACCCGCGAAGCAGTCCTAAACGACGACATACGAACCGACGATACCATGTCCATCTACAAGTTGCGACTGCTGCTGTAATACGGAGTTCGAAATAGAGACCGAGATATAGAGCCACTTTTGAGGCGACTCCTCCGCACGACCCGTCTGCGACTATAACCAGGAAACCAATTTCGATAGCGAGGCTCAACGGTCAAGGGCGAAGTGCCGCTGAGGCTGGCCAGTCAAACATTCCCAGCACCATATATACGCCTTCGACGCCATGTCCGACCATCAACCATATGTGACTATTCGTTCTCGCCATCCTGCCGAAGGCCCTGGTTCAAGAAGCACCGGTCCTCCCAAGGTACGTCTTGCTGCTGCTCAGTTAGAAACCCGGATGTGCTTACATAGCACGACTTCCAGCTTGGATCCGGCGGAGGAAACTTCCATGCAAGATCCGCAACTCACGATACCAGTCGCACCAATTTCCATGTAAAGCACATAGGCCAGTTCGCCCAGAGACTCGAAGATGTTGGTTCACCCCTCCCCCACTAGATTATTCCGTCGTCTGAACCCTGTAACAGTCCGCAGCTCGAGCCTTTCCAAACCGTGGGAGATCTTCAGCAAGATACAGCAATGTCCAGGCACTGTTGCTTCACTGGAACTCTGATGATCTCTTTGTTATCCCCGAGTTGGAGGATTTGGAGAAATGTCTAAGTGAGGATTTTGGCTTCAACACCGACATATTTGCCATCCCCTCGGAGAATTCACATCTCGAGTTAATGATGCGCATTGGCCAACTGATTAAGGGCCATGAATCCTCAGACACTTTGTTTCTAGTGTATTACGGTGGGCATGCAAGGATAGATGAATCCAGGCAAAGCACTTGGTGCGCGTAAGTAACGAATGATACTGCAGCAGCATTGAGACAGCATGCTGACATACTAGTTAGGACTCGAGAAGCTGGTTCACCTTGGTTACAGTGAGTAACATATTCTGAACGTACTTTCAACCGCGCGCTAAACTCTCATAGATGGTCTGCAATTCAAACTCTTCTCGAGCGATCCCTATCGGATGTTCTTATTCTATTGGATTGCTGCGCTGGAGCCGCGAGCGCGACTTTTCCCAACGGTACCAGTGTCACCGAGACGATATCTGCGTCGAGCTGGGATGCTATTGCCCCTGACCCGGGGCGTTACTCATTCACGAATGCTCTCATTGAGGTCCTCCAGGAATGGCGCCTCAGAGCCTTCTCTGCTGCTATGCTTCACGCCGAAGTGCTCGCTCGACTCAAACATCCTCGGCCGATTACAATAAACGGCAAATACTTTGAGGCTCGGTCAACTCCTGTGCACTTCATGATGACCTCCAACCACAAAGCACCTAGCATCGAGATGTCCCGCATGTCGCCAGGTGACAACTTGCCCTCTCCGGATTTATTACCAGTGTCTCCCATGGGCCATGAGACAACGGGCCGAGCGGCAGACTCCGCTCCTGTCGCTAGAAATGACTACATGTTCACCGAGCCTAATGAGGACACCCCACACGTCATGATCTCCTTGGCTCTGGAGGACGATCAGAGGCTAGACGTCAATGCCTGGGAGCAATGGCTGGGGGCCTTTCCTGCCATGGCCAAGTACGTCAAGGTTCAGGGTGTCTTCAAGAGTCATTCAACAATGCTCCTCGTCTCAATGCCGGTCTCCATCTGGGATCTTCTCCCCGAGGACCGCGCGATGTCGTTTGTCGCCTTTATTCGCTCCAACAACCTCATGACTCCCAAGCTTCGCAATCAGTCTGTACCAGTTTTCGTGCCAACAAATCCCTATCCGACCGAGAATGATGCGGACTCATTCGTCTCTGGCGTCTCTGGCACTACATTCGCACCGACGGAGAGCCTAGGATTGGCAGGACAGCTGGGTGCTTTTAGGGATCCCGGTTATGGCAGGCAGACATCTAGCCCAGTAGCTAGAAGCACACTCCCACCTATTCAACAGCTTTCTCCTCCTCATCTCCCACCACAGCCAGGGTCGCCTTCAAACAGTATGCCGACACGACCGATAAGAGCAATGCACTCGGCAGCCTCACTTGCTACACTCAACAGGCAGCAGTCATCGTCGACCCTTGGAGTCGGAAACTCGTCCCGTCAGATGATTATAAACCAACAGCAATCTCAACGACGTACCACATTCGGCGACGATGTTCCAGAACCCAAGAAGTTTTCGCCTCACGTTGAAAGGCGTCTCGAAGAATACTACCAATACGAGCCACTTCCAAATGATGGTCAAAAGGCTTTCTTCGCCTCGAATCTCGGCGTAGAGACTTGGCATGTTGAGGTTTGGTTCCATCATCGACGCGAGAGGGATGCATTTGCCCAGCGATTCGCCTCTCTCAGAGTCGAGGATTCGAAAGCTCAGGCTCACCAGGGAACACGCATGATACTACCTGCAAACCTTAGTGAGCTTCTGGATATATCGACACAGGGCCAAACTCTGTTACTCGATTTCCGGTCATTGTCAGAATACCAGAGGTCACATATCAAGGGCGCAATCCACCTGCGTGCTCCGCAGTCCTTTTTGCGCCCTGCATCTTTGGATATGATTGAGCGAGCCTTTGCCGATGCACAAAGCAGAAGGGCGTTTTCTCATTGGCAACGAGCAAGGTTTATTGTCTTTTACGCACGGGGCCTTGAACATCCACGAGAATGCCCGCCAGCCCAGGTCTTGCTTGAGAAACTGTGGGCTTGTGGCTGGAACGGATATTGCTTTATCCTAAAAGGCCATTACCGGGAATTCAGTGACTCATTTTCAAAGCACATCTACCGCAGTCAAGATGACCAAGGCGTCGGAGAGGGACAGCCCCAGGAATCGGTAGTCACCAGTCAGACAGATGCGGCAACCAACCAACAAGGGTTTGCCGACCTACTCTCTCGCTTGGAAAGGGAGGACCAGCTACGTTTCCTCGGCACATCACCTGCACAACATGAGGAACGCACTACCGCGTTAGAGGAACAGGAGAAAGAGCTCGAGGGTGAGTTCCAGACACGCTTTCCAGCCCTCTACAAGAAAGCCCAAGATGTCCATGGAACTGGCTCTGGGAGAAGTGACGATGAGAGCTTCGTTACCAAGGCTCAGATGGTGGAATACCTGGATCGTGGCTTGACAAAGATTCGAGATGGGCAGGCGGTTGGACCACCGAGTGCGACATATGAGCTTGGTCACTCCAAGTTGGCTGCCGGCGGCTACTTTGACCGGGCGTATCTTAACCGAGAATCGGATGAGTATGTCGAAGTCAGTCGAGGGGATGAGCAACCTGGGGCAGACGGTAGCCCACAGGTGACAGGAAAGGGCAAGGAGACACGTGCTATGTCATCTCCAGAGGAAATGCCTCGAAAAGGACGGGGAGGAGGACTTTTAAACAAGGTGTTTCGACGGACATAGCATTGGATGGATACTACGGGCTGTGATTTTGGGATGCATATGGTCACTATGCTATATCTAAGGCGTTAACAACTAAAGGAAGGCTGTTTTGTGGGCATTAGATGGGTTTGGAATGGGAAATTCAGGCGCTAGACCCCTGGACTCGGAACGGGTTCGAGAAGCGACGAGAACCTCTTTTGCGGGAGTTTTGTATATACCTTTTATCTTCTTCATGGCGACAACTTAACTTGGCATCTGGTGTGAAGGAGAGCCAGACTTGCTCTGACCCTACGTGCCGTGCAGAATCTCGAGGAATCTCGAGGAATCATGACTTCATGTACCACTTACACTGACAAAGCGGTACCTCGTCAACGTCCCCTGCTTTACGGGTTTGCCCTGGCAGCACAGCAGTCCAGATACAGCAGCTGATGCCGTCGTGCAAGGCGGCAAGACCTCGTTTTCGCACGCGACCGCCAGCCAGGGGCCCAGTTAACCGCTGGGCACGTGAAACACGACCGAGGAGGATTTGGCACATCTTGATGAGGTCGGTGGACTGCCCAATGGGGGGCTTGTCGCGATTTTTCCAGAAACCGGAGCTCCTTGGGTGTGACGGGGCCACAAGACGGCGTGCAACGTCCCCCAGACGGTGTGCCAGGGGAGGGGCATGGCAAAAGGGGACGTTGCTGGGAATACGGTCAAGCGCAGCAGAGATAAAACTCTACGGGCATGTCGTCGTCGGGAGGAAGAGCAAAAGGGGAGGGGGTTCCAGGGGGGGATCATGCAACTTTGGCGGGCTGGGCACGCTGGGCACGCTGGGCACGCTGGGCACGCTGGGCTCTGCTTTGGCCGGAGAGTAAAATGCCACCCAAAGCGGCCGCGATGCGACGCAGAGCCCAAGTTACAGTTTGTTGCTTTTGATGGCCCCAGTCTGTTCCGTTGAGCAGTGCCGTGGTTGGTGGGTTGACGGGCTTCGGTGAGCAGGTCAATATGGACAAGCTGCCTATAGCTGAGCCGACTATGATATTATCAAATGCTTACTACGTAGGACGGACGGGGAGAGCTCAGCCGGGGAACTCGGGCAGCCGACGCACAGGCTGGTGATCTGGTTATCGACGGCCCAGGTACCGGACACAGCAGGGCGAGATATCCCCATGATCCATCGTCCAGGCCCATACCCGGCATCCCATCATCTAGAGGAAAACGGCCGACCAAGAGGCCGAACCGGGGAAGGGGCCCGTGGTCTGGGGCCACGGCTTGTTATGGGTTTTGGTGTTTGACAGGACGCTTGGGCCGGGGAGGCCAGGGTATCACGGTCCGTGACAGCCCGGGCCAGAGGCACAGCCTTCAGCAGAGCAATACTACGTAGTAGCCTCGCTGAGGGGCAGCTGAGGTGACAGCTTCTCGTTGGATCGGACTTGGTGCCCGATTCGGTTTGAGTCAACAGGGCCCTGGTGCTGTTACTACTGGTAATAAAGTGTCAGCATCGTGTCATCCAATGCCACCTCAGGGGCAGCACTAACTGAGTGACAATCTGGTTGACGCCCCCCCAAGGGAGACACCAAGTTCAACTTCAAAACCATGCCGTCTCGTCAACCGAAGCTTCTTTCATGACAGCCGCCAGCATGGGTTGCTACCAGCTACCCGATCGTGCTTATTGCCTGCCAGAGTCTCGAGTTTCAGGATGCTGGCCAGCATTGTTGCATTCTCCGATCGTCCTAGCCTGGAAACTGCTTCTGCCACGAATTTTAGCTTCCTAATAACCTTGAAGAGCAATGTGCCTAAGCCGGCTACCGACAGTGACAACTCCCATGGCGTGCAGGGTGGGTCAGGTTGGTTTTTCATAAATAGTGACATGATCTTTCATAAATATAGATGAAAACGACAGGCACAATTCCGCAGGATGTAGACATGATCAGAACGTCATGAGAGCGAGAGAGGGAGGAAAGAAGAAAATATGGCGAGCCAGGAATAACAGTTGATTCCGTGAGAGTCTTGTCTCTTCCCTCCTTGAGATCCGCACGCGGGATAGCTGATGGAGAAAGCCTTACAATGCTGCCAGAATGGCAAGAACTTAGCGAGCCTGTAGAAGACCCCAGTAACAAACATATCGATAGATGTGTTCCTGCAGGCAAGACACAAACCTGTAGAAGGATCTGAAAGCGGCTTGCCCCATCGACATGCATCAGCATCCGCAACGAGCATGTCCACAACACGAGGGGTTATCTCAATGACATGTCAACAGCCTGCCTGTGTTGATTCCACAACTTATCTCTTTTCTCTCGTTTGATGGCTGCTGATGCATACGGGCGCGTGCCTCTGTGCTGAACGAGCAGAACGAAAGGCATTGGAGAGTGGTGTGCACAATCCGTCGTAGGTCTATCCAGCATTCCCACTTCGGTCAGGATCTTATCCGGGAGGATGCATGGTGGTAGTTTCTGGTGCATTGCGCATTCCCTTACCTGCCTGCCTGGCCAGCCAAGAAAATAGTAAGATGCCCGGACAAGCATGAGTCTCAGCGACGTTGCGCTTGGTAGGCCCCCCAGTCTTGAAACCGCAATGTTCGACATAATTCATAATCGGCATTCTCAAGTTGAGCGTCGTTCGGTCAAGGAGGCGGCCGGGACCGCTCTCGCCAAGCTTTGTGTGAAGGGTTCGACTCGACTAGTGCTGTAAACTTTGGTCTGAGACTCGTCAACTACTTGATTTCGAGGCTCGAGAAAAGAACCCAATAGTCACATCCATCTTTCTTCCCGTGGGCAACTGTGTTGAGTTGAGCGCCGCTGAAGAAGCAATGCAGGGGATCCAAAGTGGCAGTTGATCCATCTGGACAGCTGCAGTCTACTACGTTGTATGCTGTTGAGCAGGGATGTCCCCTGCTTAGGGTGACACTTTACCGTGCCGGATGTTTTAGTTGTAGGGGAGGGCGGCGGCGAGCTATAATAGTCATCCCCCGGCTCAACCCACGTCGTCGGCGCTAGGCAACCTGCTTCAAAAGGAAAGTCGGTTTATTATGGTTCAAGCAAGCATAGGAGGTGTTGACAACAAAGTTCCCAGCGACATCCAGGCAAACAAGTCATCATTTCTGGCGTATACCCGTATACCACTTGCATCGCCTGCAAGGAACCTTTGCGGCCTTCGGCGTTATTGCTCCCGTAGCGGAGATAACAAGTGAATGATGCGTGCAGTAAGGAATACTGCGAATAACAAACGCGTGGACGATTCGAGGTCGCATTTGTGGAACGACTCTACACCAAAGTCCCGTCAGATCGTCACAAGCCGGCCTGGTCCAGGGTGCGTAGCACAAATCGAGAAAGACACAAGCCTATCCTCGCTGGAGGATGAACGACCGACCCGCAGGGAAACCTGGGCATGAACCCGCGTTGTCACCGCTCCTCTTGGTGTGTCAGTTTACCAAGTCGTCCAAGGAGGGATTTGTTTGCCATAATGGACACAGATGTCCGCAAGTTTGCATCATGTTGTGACTTTGCATTCTTCCAACACTAGTTTCCATGATGTTCTTTGCATCGACGGGAACCGATTTCTCGTCAAGAATATCAGTGAAGGGCCAGGCTACTCAAAAAGAACATAGCGCCTAGGATAGACTCTCAAACAAGCATGAGGCTGTCTTTGGGGCTTGCGAGTGTTTGAAGTCAAGCTCAAGTCCAGAGGGTGGTCCAACTTTCCCGAACGACCAACGAGGCCAGCCAGGGTTTCCGGAACACGTGCTACGAAGGCCGGGTAAGAATCGTAGTCAAAGGCGGCATGTGAACGGTGCAAGGCATGGCGGTGGCTCTAGAGTGCCGACGAGGAAGACAGCTTGTGAGGCCATTTGCCATTGCTTCCCGTGTCCTTGATGGTATCGGATATGCACGAGGCCGTTGTCATCGTAAACTTGCCGGCACCTGCAGGTGACGATGGGGGAGACCAACGGGCAAACGCAAGATTAGCGACCGCGCAGTTGTCGACGACACCCAATCAGTTGGGCGTTGTCAACTTACGATCTTGGCCTGCGGCGGCCAGGGGCGACATTAACCTGCATGGTTTCGTAGACGGCCATGATTGCTTTTGCCTGTCAGGACTGGCCGCTACCATGCCTTGGCAGAGAACATGTATGGTAGAGAACACCCCTATGACTCTGATGGATTGTCAAGGCTCGTGCAAGGCGTGCACCAGAATACCGATTGAGATCTGGTATGGCAAACCCGATGAACTCATGCATGGCGGTGAGTTCTCTCAAGCATGTCTTTCACGTCTGGCGGAGACTTTTTTGCACAACGTGTGCTGGTCGATCGTTGGTGAAAGTATGATGGATGGTGACACAGAGATGAGACTGGGGTGTCCCGCAAAATGTGTCAAAAGCCAGATCTGCTCGGCGCCAGATGTGTTGGTTTCTAGGCCCACAAGGTCCCAGGAGCTGGATGTCTAACTAGGGTGCCCTGGAAGCCCCTCCCGGCTAACGGGCTCTGCCGCCGGGTCGACTGTGGTCGACTGTGACCTCTTACCTGTGAGAGTGGTGTCCAGGCAGACCGGGGTGCTGGACAGCCTTCGGGTCTATTCCTAGTACAGCCCAGCTTGCGAGTTGCATCCCTGATACCCCCGTTTCCTGTTTGGGCCGACACCGAGGTGATCAGAAGCATGCAGCTCAGCGTCGATATGTAACGGTTGACAAAGACAGGATTCCACAAACAGCTGGTGTTGTCTCACCCCGGGCGAGATGTCAAGAAAGGGCCATGCGTGGCACGACAGGAGGCACCGCGCCATGCTTCATCTGCCAGGGTTCGCATGAACAAGATGAAGAAAGGTGTGCCCAATGCATTAGCATGAATCAAGCTACCCAGACAAATGATGTGTAGGCTGCATAGCTAGCACAACATCTGCGTGGATCATTCCAAATTGATGGTGTCCGAAAGGCCTGCCTATCTCGGGACGATGTTGTGCATGGCGGACAAGGCGTGCATCCGGCTTAGGCCACACAACAGTTAGAAGGCGGCTTCACCAAGGCATTGTATCGAGTAGTATTTCAACGTAGATGAGTGTTCCAAGACCCGGGTGGTAGCTGCGCGAAACTGCCTGAGAGAGGGTCAGACTTTAAATTGTTATGTAGGACCAGAGGTTCGGCGTGGTTGATCAAACGCGCATCTCGAGACTGTATCGAATTGGTTCGACAGGAGGCCGCAGTCAGTGAGTGCGTAGGAAACCGGAAGGATTTGAGTAACTCTGTCGTGGAGATAGTTTTGACATGTGGATAGACCAAGGGATTACCGTAGGGATCCAGTCGTGTCCAGCCGATGACAGGAGATGATGCGACGAGTCGGCAGTAGCAAGACGATTTGCCTGGAGTCATACTCCTCCACCAAAGGGCGACACTAGCGGTTGCGTGCGGCATCCCCCATCATCACCATCCAACGTCGAGGAAGGGAAATCTTGGGTGAGGCGTACAGTGTTGGTTGGTGTCAGCCTTGGTCGACACCAAGAGTGAGCAAATACGCACAAGAGAGAGAGAAGCCACAGCACGATCATCTCCTCTTCGACCCAAATCTGGTTGCAGCTCAAAGGTCCGTCGTCTCCAAGAATACTTGGTATGCATCGACGACAGATGGGTGCGCGCTGGTACGGGGTGAGTGGCCGCCGAAACCGGGATGCCTTTGCTGGCAAGGCGCCTTGTGCATCCTTGTACTGTACGTAGTATGAAGCCAAGAGCACCTGTCAGAGCTGGCCCGATACGAATCTCACGCCGGCCCTGACAGATCGAACCAAGTTGATTCCTAGCAGGCATTATGAGTCGCAACCCTGAACGTCGTGTATAATAGAAGGGGATGAAGCAATAATGATTTCTGGCAGACCCGTTCGCGCCAAGAGAATAACTCGAGGAACCAGGGTTTCGCTAGTAGTGACCCTGGCGTACGGAGTAGTGGGACGTGAACCGGCCTGTATGCAGCGGGATTAGTGATCTCCTCGGTGAACGAGCAAAAGCTGGATACCTTAGATCATGGAGCGCAGCAACAGGTGGCGGTTGATATGCCGGGTCTTTTGGGCTAGATCATTAAGATGCACTTACTGCGAAGGAGCGCCCGTGCTTTGATCGACGCTGCGGGCATCATGGGTTGATTTTGGCGTACAGCAAGTATGTACTTGTTGATATGGAGTTGGAAAGGCAAGCTTCCGCCAGCTGATGCTTGTCTATACCAGACAGGACGATGTTGCATGCTGAGTTACGTACCGGGCAGACTTTCAGTGGGGCGCGGCTCACTGTTAATCCGACTGGCCGGTCAGCGTTTAGTTAGCGCAGCGTTGTAGTTTGGGCCTTGGTGTGGAAAAAAAGACAAGACACAATAACGGCTTCTGTTAATAGCAGTGCACTTCTAGCGTCAAGTTGCCCGCAGCATGACCGCATATTTTAACTGCTACTCCTCAATATCTCCAGCACGAGACGTTATTTCTGCACACCCCCACTGGAAGGCGTGGAAGGTAAAGTGAAGTGGGCAGCGGGTGGATATGGAGGTCTCAGCGTTGAGTATGGCCATGGCCTGTCTGCCTGTCTGCCTGCTCCGTAAGAAACGCCAGCCAAGTTGGACTAACGGCAATACCACGTTAGACCTCCTGTCCTTACTACCACATGCCAAAGCGTCAAAACCTTGAACACGAAAAAGGAACACAGTTCTCTGCAAAGACAAGCTTCACGAGGGTTTGAGCCAGGCTTGCTGATGAGATGCCAAGTCCAGGCACGCCAAGGACAAGCTCCCGCCATGAAGCCATGTTTTTTCTGTGCAAAAGTCTCAGTTCTCTACAACGCCTCTGTTCCTTTGATAATCTCGAAACGGGACTTTGACCTTCCTTTCCTTTTGTGCCCATGAGGCATGGAAATGCCACGGACTCGTGCAGTACCAAACCTGCTGCTCCCGTGCACGAAGGCGGAGCATCAGGGCCTTACCTAGCCTACCAGGTTGCGATCTCAGCGTAACGTCCTCTTAAAGAGCCAATCGTAAGCTGACAGAATTCGAATCCCAGTTCCGGAGGCGGTCCTAATCTGTTATGGCGTCTGGGATCTTCGTGACGATCGTACAACTTGCGGGGCCAATCGCAACTCGAGATTTCGCTGACAAACCCACTTCAAGTCACGTTCTGTGGTCCTGTCAGAGACTTCAGAGTCGGGTCCTGTTCTTGGCCTGGTCATCATCATCTCGGACTATCGCTGGTTCGCTCGACAAGCGCGTTTAAACGATTCTCATCTCATTGCGAAACCCGGGATGTGGGTTGCTTTACCATTACTTTCCATCTAGGCGGCGTTTGACCTTACGGATCATCATGGATCATAGGCCCAAGACCCAGGGACTTGGGCCTGGACTGTCCGTCGACGCCACGGGCCTCCCGTCTCTGCACTACAGCACCCGCTCAAGCCGCGGCGGCACAATCATATGAAATCCTGATGTGTGAGTGGATGTTCTGGGCTGACTCGCCTGGGCTGGCGTCCCCCCCTTTCAGAATGCTGGGGATGCTGAAAAGCAAACAACAGTCAGGCCAGGCCAAGCAAAGCAAAGCAAAAGCA
>JABEYC010000453.1:0-82725 GCA_013266195.1 Fusarium zealandicum
GGTTTCCAAGGGGGGTTAGCCGGGGGGTGGCGTGGGCGTGGGTTGGATGCCCAGCCGCACTGTGCAGGGCCTCAATCAATGGCAGGCATCCAGGGCACAGTGTCTGTAAGAATACAGTAATCCACAGTGGCAACAGGCGGACGTGGCTCCGGCACCGAACGAGGCAGCCCGTCCCGGCGGTCCAGCGGCCTACTTTTACGGACACTGTGGCACTGTGCTTGGGGGTGGCAGTAGCAACATTGCGGAAGAGGCAGGGCTGGCTCTCGTGGCTTGACCCGATAACCCAAAATAAAGCCTGGCCATTTTTTGTTTGACACGAACAAGGCGGCAAGGCTTTTGCGGGGATAAGTAAAAAAAGCCTGAAAAGAGGCACGGTAGCCAGTGACAGAGTCATCGCTTTGATAGATCTTATCTCTTTGTGGTTTTTGTCTTTCGGGGCTACCGAGGAATGATTCATGCCCAGGGTCTTCGCGATGCTCTCCCCCCCGAGCATCGGCCTCAAAAGCGACGTTGAGGGAATTTCGTGAGGTAACAAATAGCCATTTGTTGTTGTTGAGACTCATTCTCTCACACACACCAACGGAAGATCGAGGGTCGGGTTGGGGTGTTGAACCCGCCCCGTTGGAGTCGCCCGATTCGAGATGGATGGACGGCCTCAGCTGCGACTGGATAAGACCTCAATGGGGACGCTGAGTTTTTCTTCTTGGCTAGAGAGGATCAGTTCCTACTTGAGCAGCTGTATCTCACTTGTTCGGCCGGATTTTCTTTTGAAAGGATCTTATTTTTATTCCTTCTTGTTTGTTTTCTTCTTCGGGGCAGATTGCGGTCGCTCTCGATACGAGCGGTCCATATGTACATATCTTGCAAGACCCGCTCGGTGAGACAAAGTCCGGTTGTTCGCCGACCCGGCTTGGCGCCCAAAGTAGTCGTCAATGAAAAGCTGAAATACTCTTTGTGGGATTTTTAATCAGAATCGGATTAGATGGGTATCGTGAAAGATGTGTATGGGTTAGGGTGTGACCATGGTGGAGCCAGCAAGTCGAGTCCAGACACGAACTGATTTGATGTTGTGATGCGGATTGTCAGCGACCGAACCTCCATAATGAGGCTGTGTTTTGTTGGTTATCGTCCAGAGAAAAAGCTCGGGTCCTGGCCGAGGCGACCGGCTCGAGGAAATGAGTCGATGGTACGATGTTCTTTTGGTCTTTTGTTAGTTCTTTCCATCTTCTAGCGTCTTTGTCGTAGATAACGCCTGATAGTCTAGTCATCAAATGTGTGTGATGTTATCGTGAGCAACGCATAAAGGACACGGTGGCACTGTGTATCTACCGGGATCACCTTTGTGATACCCCCCGTTGCTGAAAGAGGATGCAGGTTGCCTACGGGTCAGCCAGCCCTGTCAGAGGGACTATTGCTCAGGTTACCCTGCCCCAGACGAAACGTAGACGTGGAAGATGCCCAAACAAGGCAACTCGCAATTCAACCTTGCTTTGATCTGCTCGGCCACATCTAGGCAACATGCCTTTTCTGCGTTGATATTGGAGCGCCCAGCAATCTCGGGGTCCGCCGCCACAGCCCGCGACTAGCCAACACCAACGCAGCAACGCACTCGACATGGGCCTGATTGCGGGGGAGCAGGCATCTACTACGTAGTACAGTGGAGGTCTCTTGACAGGGGGCCCACGAGAAGGGGAGTGTGAATAAGGGTTCCCCGCGACACAAGCTGGGCGATGCCTAGAGCGCATGTGCAGATAGTTCCATCCATTCAACCCGATGCTCGAGGAGAAGCTGGCGACGACGAGAAGCGTCGCATCTGCTACTGTGCCATCCCGCTGACGCCTGAGCTGCTGACAATGCGTCGACGTCCCAGAGACCGACCTAGAACATCACGGCTGACGGCCTCTTGACGCGTTATATCCCCCAGGAATGGAAGAAGGGCACCCCGTGCGCCACGGCCTCTCAGAGCTCTAGACCCTGATTCCGAGCTCTGGGTTACGCCCGTACGAGGGAGAACTGTATCTGTCTGCGTAAGCGTAAGGGGATATACGTACGACCAAGTATACGGAGCGGGAGGAGGCTGAAAGCTGGGTCTCCGGATCACCTGCAGCGAGATGAAAGGTAATCTGGAAAAAACAACCAAGACAAGGCCAGAAACCCCATGATTAGAGCGCATGTGCCGCACCCATTCTCCGTGGGATGTGCCATGGACGCGGAAGAGGGGAAAAGCTGGGGTTCAGTCTGTCACATGCTGTCGCGAGATAGGTTGAAGCGGGGGAGGCCATCTGAGAGCTACGCGCCACGGGACGGACAGGCTGCAACGGCGATTTGACGATCAAAGGTGATAAGGCGGTGATTATGGCCTGAGGGGTGAGGAGGTAGTTGCTATCACGGCTCGTACGTCCTGGTTCTGCGGATGTTGCGCTTTCGAGATGCCGAGGTTGCAACTATACTGCACTGTACATGGTGATGACAAAATCCGGGGTCTGCAAGTGTGCGATATCACGCCAGACCAGGCTGCCCAGTATCGTGCTCGTCTTGGCCGCCTTGCAGCACTCAGCATCCCTGTTTCAGCCTCTGCAAATCCCAGAGCCGCCATTCTTCAGCAGCAGGCCCTCCGTGTGTCCCGGGTCCTGCCCTCCCGTCCGGGGTCCCGGCCCTGGATCTCGACCCAGAAACCAGTTTCTCAGTTCAAAGGGGGAAAGGGGAACCTTGTGTCGCTGGTCTAGATCCAACACATTCTTCGTTCTCGACCGGAAGGCCGTTGGAGTCTATCGAAACTCTTTTGAACCCGAAAAAGACAGCACCGGCGACGTCAGAGTTTGGGTCCGCCTGCTTCAGATCTGGTTCGAGGCGCTTGTCAAAGTTTTCCGTCTCCAAGACAAAAGCCACACATCGGGGCTTGACTCGATCCCATTCGCGGGAGCGATTAAAGCAGATTTCTCACTCCTTCTAGTCGGGTTGAGCCCGCCGCCACTGAGCGGGCTTCGAGTCATGGGTCGTCGAGGAGTCTCTGCTGTGTCTCCATCGTACAGTGTGCGCTTCCCGCTCTTGGTTTTCTTCACCCCTTTTGGCTTCTCCCGCTCTCGTCAGCACGCCAGAGAACGTCAAGATTGCCCACCAGCAGATGTGACACCTTCATGTCTTGGTAGCAGTGGCGGCCCTGACTCTCACCGACTCTGTGTCACTTGATACGGCTTGACTCGAAACTTGCTATTCTTTTGTCGCTGTGCCTCGCGATGATGACTCTATCTTACTCTTGATACCCCGCGACGCCAAGGCCGTCCCCCCCGCTCCGGCCTCGGCCCGGTGACCAGGGCTTCCGTATCCGGCGTCCCGTCCGGGTTTCTCTCGGCTTGATAAGGATCCTTCTCATCCACTCTCTTGGCGCACAGTACATGAAAAGTCTGGGGAAGACGTGTAAACAAGAGACTCCCTTAGATCCGGCATGCAGCAACGTTAGCCGAGCCGACGCTTTCTCCTCGCTTCAAAGATTGCCGGGCATAAATGCAGTAGCTAGTAGCTCTGGGTCTTGCGGCTGATTCTTGTTGGTCTAGCTAGCGAGATGCAAGGCGTGGGATGAAATCAGCCCTGTTCGCTGACGCACCCGAGTGTTGGGAACTTGGAGCCAGGGCAAGCTTTTGCCCCAAACGACGTCACTTGGACATGTGCCCAGCATCACCAAGATCGCTCCCGAGATCCACTCTCACTCCGCCTTGCTAAATGAATCGCCTCGTCAAGTTGTCATCGAGCAGCAAGCGGGGAGCTTTGAAGATCGCCAGTAAGAAAACAGACAATCTAGAGAAAATTACCGGTTTTCGCAATTGGGCACGCCGGGTTCGAGGCTTGGACCCTGCGATGCCTCCCCTGGCTATGATGTCACTGATAGGTAGCATTGAGTCGTCCATCTCCCTTGCATCGCCGCCCTCGAATCTGGACCGTGTCCGAGATCCTGGGAAAAGTGAGAATGCGGCCCGGCATTTACGGTTGCGAGGATAGTAGGGGCGTGTGCTTCATCCCTTCGTCTGCAAAGTCCTCGAGTTCTTATTAGAGTACCAGTTGATGATGACCAACGTCCAGATTAAGGGTTGATGTTTGCGCCACTCTGACAGCATTGGCTACCTTGTAACTTTCACATGTTTCAGGGGTCTTATTTAAACGATACAGTAGTGAAGCAATCGAGATGTGTTGAAGACGTACATCTCGATCTCCCAGTGATGTTGTGGATAGCCCTCAAGCCTAACATCCCAGGCCGTTTCACATGCATAAGTCGCCACAAGTGGACCCGAGAAGTGCAATTACAGTAGGTATTCACCGCGCGAATCTATCTCTGTTTAATGACCGGCTTACTACCAGTCAATCACTGAAGTATCGTAGGTTTTAGATCTTATACCATGGGCTTCTAGTGACAAAGACGCCAAACCGATCCCAGGTGGATTTCCCTAAAGTAGACTAATTCGCCAATCGCGTGGTCACCTGATGAGCCCGCATTGTCAAATTTTCAGCGCATCCAAGCACTGCGCAATGTCACTATTCACCCATTACAACTCAACGAATCACAACGTCGCGTTATCTGAGACTTGACTGGCAGTGTCTAACAGCGCTTTCGAGAGGCTTGAGCAATCCCAGTCATGCAGAGGAGCAAGCTGCAAAATCTCGCTCCTGCTCCGTCGAAACCTGGGACCCCTGGGCTCGAGACCTCGTCTTCCGACTCTTCCACGCCTCGTCGAACTTCACGTGCTTCGACTCGCAAGGGCTCGACAAACCACGCCTGTGTGCAGTGCCGGAAGAACAAGACCAAGTGTGATGGGAGCCATCCTTGTGGGCGCTGCCGGTTCAGCAGCAGCTCGTGCACTTACGACACCCAGACGCTGTCTGGTGAGAGGCTGAACCGACTGACCCATGCATTCAACCACCAGAAGAATAGGCTCCACCAACTAGAAACTATCTTGGCTGCAATGAGAGGCGGTACAGATGAAGAGGCGGCTGAGACCATGGCCTGGATCAGGATTGGCGAGTCGGTTGAGTCGATTGTTACCTATCTCGAATCTAGGACCAACCATGAAACCAGCGTCATCTCTCCAAGGTGAGTGTTTCAGCAATGTTCGTAGACTGCAACAAGTGCTTGTCTCTTATTCAACCGAATAAACACTCGTACCGCGAAACGTTGCTGCAGCCGCACAACGTTCACGTAGTGTCTCATCTCTCAAGCAGCCAAGAGGCTGCTGCGGAGCTTGAGGCTTACGGTTTGCTATGAGTTTTGAATTTGATTTTCTTGTCGCTTGATACATAGACATCGCAATTAGCCAGTGATAGGTTGGCTAACCATGTGTAGGTTCTTTAGCGCCGAAAGCAGGGCACATAGCAAGTTCATCGAGACCCTCTTCGACAAGGAAGAGTGGCTTGGTGAAGCCACTCCGGAAGCTCAGCCTGTGCGTATCGAGCTCGGAGCCCGTACACGGAGCCACTTGTCGTCGAGGTTTGGAAACCTGCCGTTTTCCAGCGGCATCAAGGCAAATCACTACCCCCCGCCTGCGCAGCAGGGCCAGCTTCAGAACTACTACGCCCGGCATAAATGGGCCATGATGACGGCGAATGATGGCTATGGCGTCAAATCGGTCACCACTGTCTGGGCAGATACGGTGCAGGAAGGTCGGCGGCTAATAGCTGAGGGTGTTCCGCCGGAGGAACTCATCGGCACGTTTCCAGCTGTTGGGGCTCTGCTTGACGAGAAAGAGTATGAATCCGCGCCCATGGTTAGCAAGTGGGCTGTCCGCTTCATCTACAGCTGCACCCACCGAGACTACTTCTTTACCTCGTTGGCGGCTGTATGGGTAGTGTGGAACATGATGAGGTGGATGATCAACCCGACTCCAGAGACGTACGCTGTGAGTATCATTGAAATTACCCTCTGTTTCGGACTGTCCCGTGTGAGGAAAAGTGCTCAGCAAGCCAGGCCGTTGCAGTTATAACTGTTACAATGGGCACACAAGAACTAAATCTTCGACTGACTCCATATATAGGCATTACCTGAGTGGCTTCGGCCGACGCAGCTCCAAGTCTTTGTTCCTCACATCGACATGCTCGACTGCGTCGTATGGCCCTACTTCCGAGATTACTACATCCAGCACCCTGAGATGCAGCATGGTGACCTGCGATGGGTCGAGGCATCCGCTTCAGGAATCAGAACCCGTTGGGAAAAGTCGATCGAAGAAGCTCTATACGTGGATGAAGCCACCGGCAAGCAACGACTGACTGCGGAGGCCGAGGTATGTCTATATTGGTTGAAAGCCTCGTCTTGGGCTCGTTACTTACACCGCGGACAGGCTCGGATTCGTGATCTAAACAACTGGTCGCTTGCGGCCTCTTATCGCGCGTTCATGCCTGGCATCGATGGCAAGATTCCTATCAGAACAGTGGAAGACCCTGTAAAGGATAGTAGCCCCGACTAGCCTGAGCGCTCAGCCATTTGTCTTGATTGATTATCATCTATTAGCGGCATTGAATTTCAACACAGCATTGGCGGTCAGAGTCAAGTACGGATTTAGGCGAGAATAGCGTAAGGTACATGAGTTGATAGACCTTTCGGACAGAATACTACCGCTAAACATACACGCTGTTTCTCTCATACGTCTTGCTTAGCCTCAGCCATGCCAGGAAAGTTGGGAATCTGCTTCATTACACTGAGACAACTCTGCTAGACTGGCTGCGGCCTGATGTTGGAGTTGACTAGCAAATCAGAATCCCTTATTAGCCGCTAAAGACGGCAACTTCAACCCAACTCTGTCGAATCCCAAGGTACAACGATATGGAACCCCAAATGAACCCCTGTCCAAAGTCCAGCAGAGCGTCAGCCGCACGTAAGTGAACCTATGGCATCCCAAGAAACAGAAGCAGGCTGCGGTGCTACGCCTGCAGCGATACTGTAATATCTCTTACGCCTAACTCCATTGGTATCTCGGGGCCGCTGCTGCATGATGGCTTCTTTACAAGACACCTATTTGACGCCATGTTGTCGACCCTGGTTCAGCTCGCTGACAGAGGGGTTATAAGGAGTTCCCCAAATATCGCAGCCCTACAGCCTGATGGTGATGAGTGACAAGAAAAGAAGCCCTGCGCGTTTGGAAAGTTGGGGGCGGAGGTTTTGCAGATATATATGTCGGCGGCTGCGTTATTTTCCCCTGGGGTCTAATCTTTCATCAGGTCGCTACCATACGGTGGTCGTGAACTCGACCTGCCGTCATGTCAACCACTACTGCCAAATACTCTACCAATTCATCCGCCGAGATCTTGGCGCGACCGAAACAGTCAACGAGAGCTCCGGGGTCGAAGCTCGGTCGTCTCCCAGCAAAGATATGGTTCAGTATAGCCTCCTCCCGAATCGTCCAGCACTTCCGGACACTCCTCCGGACTCTTGGGCTGGGCATCGTCACATTCTTTCGAGGAGATGAGGAACCCAAGGTCCTTGTCGACTCTTCGATATGGCTTGCCCTCGCTCGCTGCGCAATCCACGTTGTCCCGTCGTTTCTGTCTATTGGTCTGATTACAATGAACTTGATCGGATATTTCATCGGCGATGAGCTCGAGGGCATCCAAGATCAGGATGACCTCAAATTTGGCCTCCTTCAAGTCGCGGCCAAAGCACAGGAGCTCCTAATCGTTGCGAGCGTGGGCGCGGTGATATTCCACGTTCTCCGGTCAGAGCTCATATTTGGAGACGGCGTTCCGCTCGGGCTGTTGGTCTCGGGGTTCTCTTTCGCCCAGATCAGGTAACCACCCTTCAGTCTTCTACAGACCTTTTTCGCGACTGACACTTGATGTCTGAAGTTACTTCTTCTCGGCCGAGTTCTGGGGAGGCTTGGTGTGCAGTGAATCCATGTCCAGAAAGCAACGATGGAGACGCCGTGCCTTCGCTGCTTTGGTCTTCATCGGCGGTGCTCTGGCGCTCTTGGCTGGTCCAGCAACGGCCTTGCTTATGATACCCAGAACCCTAGACTGGCCGGTCGGTGGTGGGATATACTGGCTCAATGGTAAAGCCCCTCGAAGCATTCTACATGCTCCAATCACTGACTTGTCTATCTAGGCAGTGAACAACAGCTGTGGCCTACAACGCTGAACGCCGACTACTATTCCGAGATCGACTGCGGGTTAGAAGATAGCCAATTCACGGATAACAGATGCCCCTCGCAAGGCTTCTTGTCGCTCTACCAGCATTTCAGCTCCTGGTGGAACAACTACAACACGGGCTACTCGTTTGAGCTCCGTGACGGGTTCATGCGGAAAGCAATGTACGCAAGGCCTTCGTTGATCAGCGACGCCAATACTTGGGCATTCTCAGCCCATGCAGCGACTGCGACGTTGCAAGATGCACTTCGGGGCATTCACCAAAATGCGCTCCAACTCCTCGCAGATCAACATCCCCTCAGGCCTCCTTTTCCTGCCCACCTGGTGTGGGCAAAGCCGATGCGTTACGAAGTCGAGACCAAGGTTCCGGCGGCGCGTGTCTGGTGCCAGGCTCAGGGTGTACTGGAGATAGAGGGGGATAGTCTGATGTTGGAGTTTCCTAATCTGAAAGGTGTCGACAAATACTGGGAGAGCAATCCAGGTCCCGAGGTCAGAGCTCCTCACGGCGCTCCGGTTCTAGACAAAGTCGACGTTTTGGAAGCCGTGCAGCGAAACCTGGCAGCTCGAGGCATTCTAGAAGACCGACAATCCCGATTGAACCGTTCCATCTTTGACGAATCGCGCTCAACCCTCATTGTTCCCACAGATATCTGGAACACCACCGGGAACTCTCTTGGGGTCGTCGTCTTCTTCGACACTATATGGAACCGGACGAATGAAGACCTTTGGCCTGCCTCAAACATCCTGGCATGTTCTATCGATGCTCGATGGGCCAAGGGGAAAACCGTGACGGAGATGACAATGAACACTCGAATCGATCACGAGTATCACCTCGGCAGAGTCCTCAACTTGGTCGAAACGGAACTCGAGTTCCAGCCGCTGATTGGATACATTCGAGCGATACCGCCGAATAATGCTTCAATGGAGACCATCAGATTGACCACCGACTGGTATGACATGCTGGCTCCGATACTACCTGACGAGGCTCCAGAGAGTCTGCCCTGGTTACCGGTCAGAGGGTCGAAACGGAGCACCCTCGAAGTGCTACTAAGCTTGTTGTTCAACAAGGACCTGAGCCCCCAGACGGAATTTGAGAATCTCATCGCCACCACCTTTGTAGATGGCATATCGCGCTCCGGCCTGATACCCAACCGCAACGCGAGCCGCTTCCTCGAGGGGTGGGGGTTTCCTGACTTTACCGTAAAGAATGAATCTCAAGCTAGGAGCTTGGTCCGTAAAGGCGACCCAGTGCAAATCTTTTCCGAGCCCGAGATTCTCAAAGGCGGGAACATGACGCGGAGGGAGATGAAGGCCATCTACCACGGCTATGTCATGACCGCGACAGGCTGGTTCGACTATCTCTCTATCGCCGGGCTTCTCATGCACGCTGTTATCGCTCTGCTACACACGATTCTCGTCATCTTTAAGAGAAGGACGAGTGGAGCGTGGGACTCGATCTTGGAACTGGTCACTTTGACGCAAAGGTCCACTCCGCCTCCAGAGTCTCTTCTCTCCAATACTTCGGCGGGGGTACAGTCCTTTAAGACGGTCAAGTTGATTGCTTGGGTAGAAGCGCCGGAGAATGGGACGACAAGCGCGACGGATGACAAGTCTATCCCGGGAGGGGAGCTTCAGATGAGGTTCAGGGACGGTTGGGAGCGTCGGGATCCTAAATTAAAGCCGGATATGGACAAGGTATATGGATTGTCGAAGACGGGATATAGGTCACTGCTGAGATCTACCCCTGTATGAGTTGAGAAACTGACGTTGATGCATAGAGAGGATCCTGATCATGTAGTAGTTGATAATCTAGTTTCTGGTGTGTCTGGATGCTCATGTCGATATGCCATTTCCTTCTTAGACCCTCCCTACGATTCCAGGATGCCTCTAATTAACTTAGTTAAGCAACAAAGTCTCATCTATAACTTCAGAGTAGCCTTTACGAAGACAAATGATGTTTATTCCCCAGGCACAATGAAATACAATAATGAATACTCCAGGGATATACAGTGCCCATCCGAGACTCTATCTAGTCTGTGCTACCAATGCATTTTGCGATGCCTCATAACTCCTTGCGTCTATCCTTGTGGCTAAACATATGCTCCCTTCTGATCCAAGTTCTCCTTCTTCCGAAAAGGATTCTCCAGCTTTCTGGCACGCGGCTCCTCCTCTCCAAACAAGGCGGGTGGAAAGACTCGCTGCCAGCAAAGCCACAGCGCAGTGGTGATGAGGGTCAGTGGTACCGCAAAGACCCAGTAGATCCAGAACTTGGGCGAGACGCTCCACACGCCGGTGTCGTCGTCGATCTTGAAGAAGGATGTGCTGAAGATCGCAGAGATAAAGGTGGCAGGCAGAAAGGCCAGGGTGGCAAAGGCCACTGACTTCATGGCCGAACTATCCGACTGGGTGTACCGCCCGATCTGGACTGCTATGCGGGAGTCGTACTGGGCGACCGTGTTGAAGGCAAGTTGGATCTCGTTGGTCAGCCGTTCCTTGTTTGATGCTGCTCGGCTTTGGAGGCTATGGATGATATGCTCGTACCAGCGAAGCCGCTCGTGGACTGATCCGAAAACAGCTCTCCTAGACTTGTCATCAAATGATGCCTCATCAGAAAAGACTGCATGGTGATGGATGATGGACTCCAGTGACTTTGCCGACACCTCGAGGGTCTCTGAGACGTGGATGGCATGTCTGGCGAGATCATGCATTCGGCTGTAGTCGGGATTGGGCTTGTCGCGAGGCTCCCTCCCCTTTTCCGCGTCTCTAACGCGGGTTCTGATGGTCCAGACAGCGGTCTCCTGCAGAGATGCCAGCTCTTCAAGTAATCGAACGTGGACCCAGAAGGGATCTGCCAGAGTGGCTTCATGCGAGTCGTCGAGCAGCGGACTTGGAAAGCGCTGCGGCAATTTGTACTGCTTTGGCGCGTCAAAGACAAGAAGGATTGTCTGATGCGAAGACGCGATCCATCGAGTAAAGACATTGAACTTGTGCCAGTGATGGTCGTTTGCATGTAGATGCTTGACGAGGAACCGAGACCAAGTATCTGGACTTGTTAGTATATGTGACCCTGTAGCTGCATGGGACAAGCTTTGGCTTCTCACTGAACGCTTTGATGCCTCCTAGTCCATCGCGATCTGTCTCACACCCAAAGTAGCCGTTGGAGTTCTTGGTATACTTGGACCACCAGAGCTCAGGCATATGAAACTCGGTCGTGAAGCGATGCCTACACGACGCGCACTCGCGAACCTTGTCCGCGTCGGCGAAGCTGAAGGCGTGTCAGTCCCGCATTCACAGCATAGCAGCGTAGTATCCCGGACATTACTATGACATGCGAGTCCGCACGTAGTAGAGGATGCAGTTTTGGAGGCTGCCCGGTGTAGAAATCCGCCGGGCTAATGCGGTCGTTTTGCCAACAGCACTGGCCTAGAGGGTGGTTAGCTGACGCGTGATAACGGGAACATGGAGCATACTCTTGTTCCAGACCGTTACCCGCAAAGGCACGCATTGTTGGTGTGTCTCTTGTTCCGCCGGCATTTGAGAACAAAGAATCAATGTCTAAAAAGGTCTTTGTCGATTTTCGCGCAGAAGCAGGCATGCTTAGGCCGTCAGATCAGGCCCTGCGGCGGGGCTATGCGAGGCTGTTTCTAAGGCTGAGCGAAGCAGCCCTGGAGGCGAACCTGGAGGCCCTCTGTGCGCTCAAGAGGCTCTTGATTACAGGAGAATGAAGCTGAAACAATCTTGAAGCTCGTTGGCTCTGGTAAAGATGGCTCAGAGCCAAGGCGAGCTGTTTGAAGGCGAATTACGATACACCCCTGCACAGTCCGGCGCGGTTGAATAGATGGTGTATGTCAAGGTCGTATTGTACAAAGACGGTGTACAAAACCAGTCTAGATGGCCTGCCCACTTGGCTCTCTTTGCGATTGAAAGGACGCCAAGAATTCTTCCATGAACCAGGAGAAAGAGATCCGAGTTAACAATGTTGACGATGTCTTCTCAATCGCGGTTCCCATGTCGCACAGTGCAACATGAGCAGCTCATGGTCTGGCTAGCCTCGACAGCGTCGCAGGTATTGGCACAGATAAAGACCCGATTCTACAATTCGAGCAGCCACGCCGAGACTTTGAAGCCCATGAAGATGTCACGGCTGGTAGAGAAAGGTGTAGCAAATGTCAAACGAAGAGCACGAGGAAGACGAGGCCACGTAATTGCCACAGAATCCTCTTCTGTTGGGGTTCAGACGTAAGTCTACCTGTATGCCCATGAAAGCTGTGTAAAGGCATCTATCTACCTTATGCTCACGGCTTTGTCTAGCTGGGACCAACGAATTCGCAGCAGCTTACGACTCAATTTCCGAAGATGAGCATTCAGAAACAAAACGGCATCACTTCCCAACAGCCAAGGGTACCTACTATATTCACTCTAAAACGCGCTTCCATCTGTCATCCTCGGTAGCATAGCCTACGGTAGGCACATAAAATTACAATAACAGGATTCGGACACGAGACAAAAGGATACTATGCGAGTTTTAGGTTTTGGGTTGTTGTTTTTTAGGTAGAGAAAGAAGGTTTGTTTAGGTTTAGAGAGCGAAAGAGAGACAGAGAGCATAGGTTTTTAGGTGAGTTTAATAAGGAGAGGGATAATTTAGTTCATAAGGGTCTGACGCCTACCTACCTACCAACTATCCAGGGATCTAAGGCTTGGTGAAGCAAATGGATCATATCAGAGGACTCAATCACCGTCGAATGCCGTAGATAAATCCTCATTGTCCTTGAGATTAGCTTGATCGTGATCTGCGGCGGTATTGCCATTCCCTTCATAGCCAGAGATCGCGTGTCCGGCGTCGATCCTCTTCATATCACATTCTTTTGCTGGGCTGTAACAGGGTCTATTCTATTGTCCGCCCAGGGCCGCTATCTTGGTGATTAGCTATTAGATAACACGACTTTAACTGCAGGCCATTTTGTCTGTCGTACAATCAAAGAGGTATGCGACGCTACCCGCATTGACGGCCAGACGGCGATCATGTACTTGCTGTTGAACGAGCGGAACACAGTTATGCGAGCGCGGGGACCCTTCAATGTCATGTTTAGTCGACGTGCCCAGAAAAGCAGCAGTAGCTTTGTCATCAACCAGCCTGTACACACCTCAACACTGATGTCCAGCGGGTTCGTGATACTCAAGGTGTTGAACGTGTATAGGGAACACCCCGTCTGTCTCGACGCAAGGAAAGGGACGGGTATAGTCATGTTGTTTGAATTTAATATTCGACTTGTTTGGGATTGACAAGAAGACCACAATTATCTAGAGTCTATTGGAAGAGATACGTCGATCAGCAAGGTGAAGGACAACATGGCAGCAGTGAGTGGCAAGGCAACCAATTGTCAAACGGCTTGAGCGGCTGAATTTGTGGTCAATTGTATTCTCGGCATCTACACTGAGGACTCCTACCTTGGCTGAAGCTGGATTCATGCATTTACTGCAGAGGTAACTTTCTCTTGTAAGAGTATATCCTCACTTCACGCAGCTCGATTAAAGTGCTAAGCCAGCGTCGTATATGCACACATAAGACAGTCTACCACTAATAAATAGTAGCTGAACCACTAGATATTTTTTATATAGAGGCGCGAACACTTGGCCAGTTACCTAGACCAGTGCCGATTGTCTCGCGGTTCTATCCTCATACTTGTCACCAGGCCCGCGGCGTACCTCATGCTCAATCCCGTAACTCAACGTCAGATTGCTACTCTTTCGCAATCATTTTCCCTTTCCCTTTCTTCTTTCTCTTCTTCTTTGCCTTTCCTTTGCGCTGGCTATCCGCGACGTCTCCATCTTCCGCTTCATCTCCAAGTTCGTGACTCTGCGCTGTCAGTTGCGCATCCGTCCTGGCCGGGTTATCGCGGCACACTTACGGGTATCTCCTGTTCGTTCGCCTTTGATTCTTCTCTCTCGCGCCTCAGAGACTTGCAGCGCGCCTCCAGGTCTTGACACTCCTTGACGCGAGCCTCCATCAGCTCCTGCATGGTTGCGAATCCGCGCTCGGCGATGAACTTGTCGATTTCAGGCGTTGACGGTACAGACATGGTGGAAATTGTTTCTTGTAGTCGACAAAATGAAATAAGAGTGGTTCTTCCAAGATAAATAGAAGAGCGCACGGAGAAGAGGGAAGTGGTGTGCAAACGGCCATGTTTGCAGTCGTGGTTAGTCGCAGCCAAACCCTGGTAGCAAACCAGCAGTGACAATGTTAATTCACCACCTCGCGCGTCGTTTTCAGAAGCTGTTTAGCATGAGTCTCTTTATAATCTGGTGTTTGTGTCAATATTTGTAGTATCTTATGCAGACGCTATGAATGTAGACATGCGCGTTACTTGATGAACGCATCACCAACAACGAGTGTATTCCTTGATGACCCTCCAATGCCTTATGAACTCCTGCTCATTCATGAGTGATAAATCACTCGACCCATAGCCTTCTTCACTTCCGACTCTCGTTCAAATCAATGCCAAGCAATTAGCAGACACGTCAATGTCGCCCTGGGCCTGGGCCGAGTCAACAGACTCTTGCGTGGCGCCGTATTCTTGTACAACAAGCGGCTCTGGGGTTGAAAAGGCTTCCAGGCCAGGCTGAGAAGCTATTTCCGCTTGCGACGTCTGCTGAATGGTAACTTCCACCACAAAATCGCCTTGACTGGCCGGGACGTTGTCGTTGATCACCAGAGCCTCGTTCAGGAAGCTGTTCTGCTGTGCATCCGCCGAGACAAATTGGTTGTTATCCACATAGAGGCTTGTGTTGTCTCTAGTATCGGTATAATCTTCGACCAATGGAACATCGCTCGTGATTATCTCAGGCTGATTGTTTTGCAAGTACTCCGGTATGGCGTATTGGCTCTGCGCGATGAGTGAAGATGTGGGATCGGCCGGTACTTGGTAAGTCTCGTAGGAAACCGTGACCTGAGATTGCGGTGCAGTAACTGGCTCATAGAAGAACGGCTGCTGGCTAGTATACACGGGCTCTTGTGTCACGGTAGGGGCCAGGTCAACAACTGGAGGTTGCTGACTCGGATGCTGGGGTGGCATATATTGCTCTTGCGGCACCTGCGGCGGAAGATTGTTACCTTGCTCTGCAGATAGAGTAGGTTCGTATGGCATAGATTGCTGAGGGGCGATAGGCTCGTAGGTTGGCTGTTGTTGCTGTTCGTACGCTTGCTGTTGGTTCTCCTGGTTGTGCTGATACTGGGTCTGCTGCTGCTGCTCGTAGCTCTGTTGAGGTTGGCAGGGCTCTTGACCGCCTCCGTACTCCACAGGCTGTTGCGGTTGCTCAAAAAATGACTGCTCTGACTGCGTAGGATATTGATAGCTCGGCTGTTGATCGTACGCCGATTGCTGGAACATGGGCTGTGCTTGGCTTGACTGGGGCATAAAAGACTGCTGCTGTTGTTGTTCAGAATACCCGGTTTCTTGGTAGTCAAAGTTCTGCTGATACTGTCCCTGCTGTGACTGTTCTTGAAAGCCACCATCGTCTTCTCCTCCTTCACACTCATTGTCGCTATATCCACCATCACTACCCGAGTTGCCGTCATTCATGCCGCTGACTTGGGTCATCATGCGGCCCATCTTTCGCCAGTTCTTCTTCTTTCCGAGTTTGCCCACTTGTCGGCTCGCAATCTCAACGCCTTGTCCCGTGAGTCTGGCGGCATTGATCGTAGCTGAGAGTATATTGTCGGCCGCGTTCTGACCACCGGGGTTGCCCTGTCCAGGCCTGGGTCGTCTGATAATGACCTTGCCGCCTGAGCTGGCTTTCTGTTGTCTGGGCTGCTGCCCTGGCCTATCCCATGTAGAGAGTCCTAGCTTCTCGTTGATGTAGAACGGCACCAAGTCCGGAGTTCTCAGTTCTTTCCAGCCGTCAGGCAAAGAGTTGGCCGGCTTTGTCCACGCGCTGGTGCCCATTCTACGATTGAAGTAGTACGTCCGGCCATCGGGGGTCTTGCGCTCTTCCCAACCAGCCGGGAGCCCCGAGTATCCTGACAGGGCCGCTGCTGTCGGCTTGATGTGCGTTTTGATGCCCGAGGAGTTGTGGGTATACCACAACCTCCCTGCAACGTTCTTGCGAATGGTCCAAAGGTGTGAAGTGGCATCTGGGACAGAGAGTTGAACGCGCGGATCGGATTCAGTTACGTAGAAAGACTTGTCGTGGCCGTGAGATGAGCCAACGGCGTTGGAGGTGAAGCACCAGACGCAGAAAGCGGTGGTGATCTGGGCTGTACTGCAGATAAGACAAGTATAGACAGACACGTTTGGTGGAATAGCTGTAGTTGGTTAGTAGGCGCGAGGCTCTCTCTAGCTGATACTTGCTCACCCTTTCGACAATGATTGCATAACTGTGAGTGTGTGCCATTGAATCCAGTAGGTATCCGCCCTATCCCCGGATGAGGTATTTGCTGCGTCGCTGGAGGTACCGGGGCGTACTCCCATTGTGGGCTTGCTATTGTACTAGGTGTAGAGACGGTCGTGGCTGGCGTCGGAATACTAGGGGTACTGCTGCTGATACTCGAAGGCCTTCCGTGATGTGTCACGATTGAGTTAGTACTGACGTTGTCGTTCATCACCTGCTGAATTGGTGAAGACGCGCTAGCTGGGGGGAGCTGCGTATGATGGACAGGCGCTGGCTGATGCGCGGGAGCAGGTGAGACAGGTGTTGGGCCTGTAGGCTGTTGATGTTGGTGTTGTCCTGTATGATGCTGGTGTGAGTGACCATGGTGCTGCTGTAGTGGTTGCTGTAGTGTTTCTGGTAGCTGTTGCTGTAGCTGCTGCTGCTGCTGCTGCTGCTGCTGTTGCTGCTGGGAATGATGAGGATTGTACGTTTGACTCTGTTGAAAAGGCTGCGCCTGTTGGCCCTGGGGATTATGGGGTGTCTGCTGCTGATATGGAGGATAGCCTTGCTGAGTTTGGTGGTAGTGCTGATGCTGCGGCTGCTGGGTGTGTTGATGCTGCTGCTGCTGCTGCTGATAAACATGATGCTGTTGCTGTTGCTGCTGTGGTACTTGTTGATGATACGACTGTTGTTGGGGATGCTGCTGTTGCTGCTGGTATTGATCCTTCTGAGGTTGCTGCTGCGGGAAAGACGATGGAGCTGGCCGGAGAGCGAGAGAGACAGGACGCGGGGAAGGAGTTTGAGCATTGACCGACTGATGACCAACTGCCTTTCTAGCAACAGATTTACGAGAAACGAGTGGCGGCGGTATCATGTTTGCTTGCGCCGGCTGCTGCATCATCGGCTGGGGCTGCGGAGAAGCCATTGCTACCACTTAGACAGACTGAAGCGGCAGTGGATGAGAAAGACGATAAGCCTCGAGCCAAGGGCCCATGGCCTTGGCAGCCTATTTATTCTCTCGAGCACCAGTCACTGGGGGTGACATGGCTTGCAGTACAAGTCTCGAGACCCTCTCGTGACTGTGGAGGTTGAAAGAATAGAGCCAGGGATCCAGACCGTTAGAGAAGCTCCTCTTTTTCCTTCAACTACCCCCAACCCTATCAATCAGTATGCAGCTTAAAGGTGACAGGGCTGTCGCGACCTCAGCCGCAAATCGCAACCAGTGACAGGGCAGTAAAATCACTTTCGTGGCGCGCTATTGATATGCATGTTTCTCGTTCAAGAAAGCCGAGGCAGATTTCACTTGAAGGCGCTTGTTGGTAACGTTACCGTTGTCGTGCATGCTCAAGCTCAGGCATGTTTCTACGTCGCCGAGGTTCACGGTAACATGTAAAACACGTTGACTTGCAGTTTAATGCGCACTACCGAAAAGATCCATCATGAGTCTCATCGGTGGCAAGAGACGTTCTTTGCATGTAATTGTCTAACTTTTCTTGGAATTGGAGAGGCACTTTATTATCGTTGAGTTCCAACTATGTAGGTATAGAATAGATTATTATAATCACAGGCCACTCGTTGTCCACTCAGGCCTTGGTCTTCGTAAGGAGAGAAGGGATGCACCTCGAGCTACACCGTCCAAGCACAAGAGAAACGACGAAACAGATTTGATGGTAGGATTCGGAGAGTTACGGGCCAAAGACTGTAATCCCTTAGCTGCTGTTCGTCTCTGGTCAGATTTCTCCTCATTTCGTTGAAGGATATTAAGCTGTGTACTTGGCTCACTTGCTGCGAACGAATCCAGGGTCTTTCTCCTCATCAGAATCGTGCTTGTTTCCCTGGGTGGCATCGGCAATGAACGGTGGTACTGTCGCTCTGGACCTTTCTTATAGCAGCGTTGGCACAGTCAACGCTGCTTTTTCAGTCTTGCTTTGGGCGTCAAATAAAGAGCAAGAGCTGAAATGTGTAGAAGAGGCTTTGCATTTCTCACGTAACAAGTCTCTATTTCTCATTGAGCTGCCATTGTACGATCCTGATTGTGGCTTCGTCAGCAACCACATTCGCATACTCTCAGGAGTCGATTCCGGTTCGTGTGAGGACATCAGTTCTTCAAGGCGCGGTAACTATGGATGATAGCAGTGTGTGATCGATACAGAGAATTCAAGACTTGTAATACTCGATAAGGCCAGGTCCTCAAGGTGCTATCGCGAGCCGTTTGTAAAATGTCTGATTACGTAGCTGTCATGGCACTGAGGGCAGTGATTCACTGCCCGGGTCTCCGATGATTATGTTTAGGGTCTGGAAAACCTGCATTAACTGAATTAAATCTTTCCGTTCCTCATCCTTCGTCTTTCCCTATCGTGCCTCTCTTTCAAAGGATGTTTTTGTTCCACCATCACCTCGATCAACTCCGTCTCGACCAGATATTTCTCTGCAAGATTCTTCTCGTCGCTCATCTACAAACAGCTCTTTAATCATTTAATCTTGCCCATGAACATCGTCTACATCGCTGATGGAGCCGCTGCATTGAACATCATCCGCGTCTCTCACAGAGTCGCCGCCTACCGCTTTCCCGCTTTCCCGTCGCCCTCTTCTCATCATGGCCTCCGACAACGACCTCGCAATCAGCCCTCAGGTCTGGGGGTACAAGACAGGCATTGAGAATCGCGAAAAGAACCTCGTTGTTCGTGTGAGAACCAAGGGTTCTGGAAAACTACAAGCCCTCCCTGAACACCCCAACGGCACAGGTGCTGGCAAGGCATGGAGTGACAAGGAACGACAAGTCACCAAAGTATTCAGGTACGAGAATTCCATATCACCCATGCCTCTCTGGCTTCGCTAATAGTTCTAGTTCTGAGCTGGTTGTCGTCGTGGGCGAACTTTTACCGGCCAGCGCGGTTGACAATTTGAACTCAATCGCCGTAAAAGGCGTCTTGGTCTTCGACGAGTCCAAGCATCGTATCATTGACACTATTGACGGCACCTACATCGTCGTGAGACCCATCCACATGGCTCGGAGTTGCATGTATGCTCTTCATGAAAAGGAAAACGACATGTGCTCTATCGTCGCATTACGAGCAGCTGATGAACAGCGCATCGTCTACTACAGGGAGTGGACAGACGGTATTCTTTACACGCAGCGAGCCAGGCGAAATGATGGGTTCCGCACCAACTTGACACAATTCTGTCGCCAGTATCTAGAGGAAAACGAGTCGAAGCTCTTGGACAACTCTTTTGCTCCATACAAGCGAAGACGTGAGCAAATTACGGATGAAAGCGACTTGGAGCAGAAGCTCAAGGCTCTGTTCCAGCGTCCTGGGACGTTTGGACACGACGAGGCTACGGCCTTGTCCAGTATGATCAAGGTAAGTTACACGTACATCTTGCTTGATGAATGCCTGGGCAATATACTAACTGCGTTCAGGAACAATGGTCCAACGGCCTGGCCTCTCCTGAGAACAGCGTTTCTGTTCTCCTCAAGCTCTCGAAAGGCCTTTCCGACGGCGCACACAATAACAGCCCCATTGCATCTGAGTTGCATCGTCATTTTGTTGTGCTTTTTGGCCTGCATTACTGCGAAAAGACACATGAGAAAGACGAAGCACTCCAGCGCTTGATCGATGAGACGCACAACACTGTTGTCAAGCAGTGTGGTGTTATTCAGAGGCAGAGAAACGCTGCTTGATGAGGGGTCTACTTGTCATGAGTAGTTTCAGTCTATTGGGCCCATACCAACAGAACGCGGGTCGACAGCGAAAGGGAGGCTTCCATGAGGGAAACATGAGGGGTTTTAGCGGCCTGAATCGCAGTTTTTATGAAAGTTTTGTGAGAAAATGGAACTGCAGTCAAGTAATGCCTATGGTATAGGACCTAAAGCAGGGCAAATAGGTAGAGGTAGATGGGCTTGACCAGCATCGTCCATGCCGGGCAATAAAAGAAGCACGTATCAAGGTATCAAGAAATCAGATACCCCCTAAAGCAAGGATTACGATACCATAAAATAGGGAATGTTTCTATGAACTAGATAACCATGTAATTAAAGGGAGCCATTTTGTCTTTGTGGAGTAGGCTTGAAGCGTCTATATACATCATGCTAGGTGCTCGAGTGCGACTTCTCTCGGTTGGCAACAGCGCCAAGAACCGAGAGCTGTGGTTTTTTACGAACCATCTAATTCGTTCATGTAATCTCAAAGCCTCCTTGCGTGATCCGTGACTGGCCTTGCTTACACGGTGCGATTGGGCGGGTCATCGGGCTGCAGTCGTAGAGACATCTTTGTGAACCTCGTCCTACGCTTGGGCAAGTCTCCAATCAAAAGACCACCTTGGTCTCCTATTCCAGGTCATGGCAAAACCCAGTTGATACTACGCAGGAGCACACTCATAACTGTGTAGGGATAGGAATGGTAGACACGCCTCATGCTAATGTCCAGTCCCCCATCTCATACGGTATGCAAACAGTCATTTTACCCAAACCTTGAGCCGTGTTGGTGATATTCCACAATATCAGCCTCGGAAGGGCCGGTATGCGTTGCGAGTACTGAACCCGAGGGTCTGGCCAGCTACCGAGACGCCATTTGACGGGCTTGTTCGCCAAACGCCCCGCGGGCCCAGCAAGTCGGTCTCAACGACGGCAACAGCTTCCCGGAGGTGAGTAATCAACAAAAGCAGGCGTTCTGGAATACTTTGAGATATGGAATCTCGATGCTAGGTCCGGCGCGCACCACAACGCCACAAGTGATGACGCCACAGACATTCCCCAGATTCAGGGCGGGCACGGGATTTGGTCTTTATTTTCGTTGGAGGCCGTCCTGTGTGCGCAACTGGATGGAGGCGCAGTCGACGAAAGCCTCCTTGATCGTCAACAGGGGTCTTGTCTTGTTGTCTAACAAGGCGCCCCCCTGTTGGAGCGGGCATCGCACCTTGCAGAAAGCCACCTGCCAAACCAACGAGGTGCACAGTGACCGCCATTCCTCACCGTTTACAAGTTGTTCTTGTACATCTAGGACTGTTGGAATACCAAAAGGTACGTATTAAGAAAACACTGGATATCAACATCACCACCACAAGGGTTCCTCGGGACATGTGGATCCATGATATCCGGATCTAGACCCTCCCGCGCCGGAGTCGACGGGAACCCACTTCGGGAGATGCGGGTTCCTTAAGCCCTCCCAGCTACGTGTTGTAGAAGTCCGTCTGTCATGTCTTTCAGGAAGCACCGGGTTCCTCGGAGACCATATCTCTTCCCAAGAGTCCTTTCCTCGAGCCAAACCCCCCTCTCACTTGAGCCCAGCGGCGTCATCATACTATCATGGGCGGGCTGCGGTATCAACCGTATTATCCTCTCCCAGCTGGCGCCGAAGCTTATCGTCCCCAGACTCCGTCCTCGATCACAGCCAGCCCAGGCAGTCCAATGTCTAAGGCGCGCGCCCGCATGACCGGCTCGTCTTATCATTTGCGCCTCTCTTTCGTGTGTTCTTGTCTTGGCTAGAACCCACCACGCCAGCACGGGGGCTGTCCAACACGGACAACCCCCCCAGAAAACCAAGCCTTGAGGCTTTCTTATCGTGTACTATCGCTACCCGCGGGACTGGTCAGCGTCTCCGGGAGCTGCTTGATGGGGTGGAAATCTTGTCTTTTCCCTTTTGGCCCAGCCCTGGTTAGCTGCTGATCAGCAACCACCCAACACGCGCCCTCTCAGTGACAGGCCACCCTTCTGCATAAGTGACACCCATAGTCTTGGCCCTATCAGGTTTGATCATCATCATGCCCTTTTCGCGATACCAAAACGTCTAGACCGGATCATCCCAATCCCTTCCCCCAAGAGTTAACCTCCCTCCCTCTAGGCGATGATGAAACCAGGTCCTTTTATTAAATCATGCCGTATTTCGGCCCCATGACAACCTCTCCTCCAGGGCGAATGGCCTCTGCCAGATGAAGCACTTGGTCCCCCAGACTAATGTCATCATCCAACGGCATGCTGTCCAGCTCCAGCGCTGTCTCTATTCCCAAACTTGACAGCCCCTTCTTCTCACCCTGTCCACATGTGACGACGCCCTACCCCCCTCCATAACCAGTTCCGCCACATAGTTACATGCCCGTGAAGCTTCCCTGGTCTAGCTCTGGCCCTACGCATCAACGACGCCGTCTCGGTGGCGTCTCCCGCTGACTTGATCAAACTCTCCCCGTTGTTTATCTGGCAGTAATACCCTCCTTTTCGGCACTCGCCGTTTGGGCAGCCATCCCAGGGCTATAATAACCAGTTTTCCCCTGGCGTCGTCTCGGAGACCGGATGATCCTTCACTCTTATTCCTTGTTCTATCGCAAGCGCAAGCAGGGTCTATCCTGTATCATCCAAGTCGACCCACCACATCAGAGACAACGCATCCGCGCCTTACGGTGAAGGGAAGCAAGAAAGAAAAAAAGGTTAAAAAGCAACGACGATTGAATCATCGGGACCTATAATCAACAGTGAATAACGCATATATATTTCACCAAGCCCTACCTCAACATCTCACGACCCTTACCGCCCTCTCAACACACAAATACCCGGCTACAGCACCATCATCCACTTACACCATCTATCCTCTCCCACAGCAACCGCCACAATGTATCGTGAAAACCGCCCCGGCCGCCTCTCCCTCCCTGCTGTGTGGAGCGACGTCGGCATGGCCCTACCAAAGCACCGCCGCAGCGGCAGCGAAGACCGTCCCACGCTGTCACCCCTGGAGCGAAGCCGCCAGGCAAGCACCTGCTCCGAGCGCAGCTGCGAGGGCATGTCTGCCGACGAGACGCGGGATCTTTGGAGGTGCATGCTGGAGCTGCAGCAGCGATATGCATGCTACAACTCGACGCGGATAGACATGGCACTAGACGCCGGCGACGATTGTCTCGATCTAATGCGTACGTTTATTCTTGACCAGGGGAACTGATTTGAAGCTAATCTCAAACGATAGCAAACCGCTTCATCATCGACACACTCAACGAGTCCGTCTTCGACCTCCCCGACGAGGGCCGCGAGCTGCTAGACCGCTTCCTGAGCCCATCGTCGTGCTCGCCAAAGCAAAAGTGGAAGTTTTGGAAGAAGGGCTGAAACCACACTCATTCGATGGAGGATACCCCCAAGGGAATAGATAGCTCTCTTTACTTGCATTGGAGGGGGTTCGCGGCGTTGCATATGGGCACTTTAGAGGGGCTTGAAATTTAGTGAACTAAGCGGGAGTTGGACTTGGACTGGTGTTTTCACGCCTCGAGGTGTTTTATTATTCGGGATACCCTTGCCACAGCAGAATGAAAAGATAAACTTGTGACCAATACATGTTACCCACGCAGACAATCTTGGGTCCATTACAAAGTCTCCTTCATAAGAGCATGCCCCCCGTGGCCCATATGCCTCGCCTGTATCTGCATGCCATCCAAGACCAGCTTCTTAACCGCCTCATCCTCGATATCCGTCCCCTCGAACCCACCGTAGGTCGCCCTGAACTCGTACCCCCTCAGGACCCGCCACATGCTCGCCATCTCGTCGACGCCCAGCGGGATGGAGTTGGGGATGCTGTACAGAAAGGAGAACGAGCTCAGACCCGGTGGCTTCTCGCGCGCAGCCCCCGTGGCGTCCACGTCCCATTTGCCCACCCCCGCAGCCGTCGTTATGAGCGTGTCGGCGATGAGGAGAAGGCCGTCAAAGAGAAGAACCATGGAGCCTGGGAAGTGGCCGCCGAGCTTGATGGCCCTGGCTCCCGTGCCCTCGACCTCGGTCTCGGTCTGGGTGACAAACACCTGGTGAGCAGACTCGAGCGTCGTCCACTGCCTGTCCTCGGCCGCCAGGTACACGGGGCACCGGAATGCCCTCGCCCATTGGACGCAGCTGCTGTAAAAGTGCGGGTGGCTGATGACTACCGCCTTCAAGCCCCCGAGGGCCTCGATGCGGGCGATTGTCTCGCCGTCCAGCAGCGGGATGCAGTCCCATAGTATATTGCCATTCGGCGTCTGGACCAGGATCGCGCGCTGGCCGATGGCCAACCTCGGCGCGGACGAGATGAAGACGAGCCGTGGGTCAGAGACGCAGGGTATGAATTCGTTGCTGTGCGTCTTCTGCAGCGCCCCCAGCGTCGTGAACGACTGGCCCGAAGGAGGCACAAACTGTCGCGGATCATCGCAGATCTTGCACGTCTTGACGTTGCTTCGATCCGCCGTAGGGTACTGGGTACCGCAGGTCTCGCAGACGAGCCATGTCGCTGCGGTAACCGAGTCGTAAGGCTCTGGCGTAAAGCCCATGATGAATGATCTATCTACTGCTTCGTTGGCAAATTACGATACGCGTCGATGATGCCGGGGGCTCCGTATCGTTGGGATCCGATGCCAAGTGTGTTTCGGCAGCGTTGGGCTCCGATCATGGATACAAGGAGAAGTGCCGATGACAGGGCTGTCGTTCGATTTCAAGTCCCGAGCATGAATTCATGTCCAATCAATTATACCGACTTGTATTTGTGAGAGGTATCCCCCGCTTCCAAGAAATGCCGTGAATATCTCCTTGGGTGCAATAAGACTACATGTACAGAGCCGTACTCGCCCCACATCCATGGATGCCTTATCTAATCAGACAGGTACAAAACAGTACGCATATCACTACATAATTACTAGATGATAGTGAAAACTGCGTAGCGATGATGTACTCCCTGAGCTAGCGAAGACCTCTACTCTCTCATATTCTTGGTGGCTATCCATGTATCGCACATCTCATGTATATTGATTGGACTATACCCCCGCTCGATACCCACCTGTACTGTACCTAGGTAGCCTTGCTACTAGTATTGCACCCAAGGATATGGCGATATCATGACTCGGACTTGACAGCCTCACTCTATTATGGATCTGACTAGAGAATAGAAAGACATTTATGGCATGAATTACTCTGTAACGCACTGAATCAGTTCCTCATTGACGTCACTCAAGTCCCCTTTACGCTCACTCATGCGACGCCCTTGACATTTCCCCTAGTATGGAGCTCGGACTCTTGTCTAACTTACCTAGGGGTTTATAGACAGGATAATCCTGGTCATACGGCTAATATAACTTCTAAAACTCTTCCAGGATGGAAATCGTCATTATTTCTTAGGCTATAATGCATACGTGCTCGGACCTGTTTTCTTTCGCCTGCGTGCCTCACCGTCGATCTCAGACGTCAAAGACGACAAGTTAATCATTGTTATTGTTGCCCAAGTTACCTACTCAACCGAGCTAACAGAACGTACAAGCCAGAAAACGGGCTGAGCTTGGAAAAACACCAAAACTCCAGGCCCCCCGTGTGTGTTGTATGCTTTCCATCCCTTAATTAAACAGAATCACCATGCCTCCCACATCTGCTGTCCCATCGAGATGAGACGGTTAAACATCTGGTCCCGCATCACAACCGCCGTGAGGTGATGCTCGCCCCCATCCTTGGTGCGGATCATCAACCCGTCGACAATCTCGCTGCCCATGGCCCATCCCACGATGATCTTGCTCTTCCACCCCAGCCCGCCCATCTTCTTGAGCTCTTGGATCTCGCCAATCGTCACCGTCCACGCCGGCTTGACATCGCCAATGTCCGACGTCCAGCTTACAGCCGGCGTCGTCGCCGTCGCCGTGATGTACGCGTGGCCCTTCTTGCCCTTGTACCGCGCCGGGAACTGGATCGGGCCCGTCAGAGGGTTGGGAGACTCGCCCTTTACGACGCCGAGGCGGTTCTTTGCGTGGTGGGCGCCGGCCTTGGCCTTGGCCTTGTCTGCTACGAGGGCCGTCGCGACGCCGCCCTTTGCGGTTCCGCGAATAAAGTTCATGATGCGGTGTGTCTTCTTGTGCTTGGTCTTTTCCTCTTCCTTTTCCTGGTCGTCTTCATGGATCATGTTTGGATCGGGCCGGACCGCCTCAGCGATTTCGTCCTCTGTGGCTCCTTCTGATGGGGTCAGTCTTACGTCGTCAAAGCAGGAGTCGTAGATACACACCTAGATGGTCCAAGCCCTCACCCGCAGTCTCGTGAGGCACGCATGCGGGAGCAACATCAGAAGACGGGGGTGGGGGAAGCGGCGCCTTGTTCTGCTCTCCAATACGCAAGAGGGTGATGGCGAGTTGAGCGTTGGTAGGGACCCCCTTAAGAATGGTGTTTCGAAGCTCGACATACTTTTCCCATCGAGGATATGTCCTGTTGATAAAGTTCAAGGCCGGGGTAATGATCGGGTCACCAAAGAAGCCAAAGCCCGCGCCGAATCCCGCTCCCTTCATAATCATGTACGGAGATGCCATCCAGGTTCCGATAAGCACCGGGAAGAGAACGGCGACGAGGATGAGCTTGGGCCGGTGACGGTGAAAGGGGGCTGCGGGGCTCAGAGCGTTTCCGAACCGCTCCCAAGTATCGACAAAGTCTGCCATCAAGTGCATGGTTGGCCGAGCCTTGTCCCAGACAGCGTCGGAGACGGGCTTCTTTGCCCTGTTGTGCTTAGCGCCCGTCTCGTTTCCAGCCGTTTTCTGCTTGGCGTCCGTAAGGTCCTCGGTGAGCTGGGTCGGATCCGGAGCAGCGCTGTCCTCGTCCGGGTCTGTCTGGGGGTGCTTGCCTGCGGCAGTGCTCACGACGATCTGTGTTCTTTAGTCAGCCGCCTCTCCTGACATTACACGGCAACTGCTTACTCCTGAACATACCGTAGACAGACTTGTTACAAAGCTGTGGGCTTCCTGCTCAACTGCCTCGCCCTTGTGCTTCTCTGGCGCTCCCGTGACGGAATCATCCGAGGCGAGAACACCAGCAGCGGGGGTCTGGACGCCACCTGTCTTGGGATCGATGAGCGAAGGCGGTGCTCCGGGGAAGCAGATATCGCGGGCCTGGGGATAGTAAACGAGGATCATGAGAAAGGCGATGATGGTTGGTCCAAGAAGGTCGAGCAGCCAGGCCAAGGTGTAGACGGCCAAGAAAGCCGATGTTCGCCGGAGCTCTCTCCATGAACGAAGCCGGACAATATGCTTCCAGAAGGAAAAGAGCTTGACAAAGACGGTCATGTAGAGACGCTCGATCTGGGCCCTAAGCTTCTCGGGCGAGAACTCTTCATTATCGGCAATGTTCATGTCCAGATCTCCCAGCGGCGCCTCCTCGATACTCCTGACATAAAAGACCTGCTTGTCGAAGCGTCTGATCAGGGTCCATAGGTCCTCATTCTTGAGTCCTCCCACCAGCGAGGGTATGTTGTGGGCCTTTTTGTTCCATCCCAGGTTCTTGACCTCGATGTCTCCGTGTTCGATCTGGCTGGCGCCGATTTCCTCTGCATTCTTGCTGTCCTCTGCGAGCGCATGGCTCGCAGTAGGCGCTTCTTGCTCGTGGTTCTCGACGATCTCGGGCTCGCTTCCTGCACCGGCTGTTGAGGGCCGATACATGGGGTCGTCGATTGCGGGTGTAGCCATGGTCGATGACTTTGCTCTCGAAGCACTTTGCTTCGAAGCGAATACAGGCGAATGTAAGGATGAAGAATCACAAGATGCTCGACATTCCCAAGTAATAAAAGACCATCTCAGCTGGAACTCGATATACCCCGCCGCCTACGTCAAATGCCAGGGGATCGACCTACTACGTACTGCGATGTGAGCTGAAGTCGTGACGTCATGGGATATCAGCTGCAAGACGGTTAGACGTTACAACAGGGAAATCCAGCTTCTTGGTCCTTTCAAAATGCCCCGAAACAGACACATGTGTCCCCTAAAACGTCCGCTAATATGCTAGTCATTCCTCTTCTGAAAGCCCGTGGATGTCGCTGTGGTGCATCTCCAACGTCACTATCCACATGTGACATAACGGCCTGGGGTCTAGCGCACATCAACAACCCAGTTGTTGATGTGCGGCTCCCACTTTGACTGCAGACGCAACCGCTAGTCGACCTAAATTTCCTGTTTCTGCCCAGATTTGCGGTCTATCACTGAGGCTCTCGTCAAGGATCCCGTCGATCTTCTGGGGGCATCCTCCGAGTGTGGGGCCGTTACCCGATTGCTGGACTACAACATCTGGATGCTCTAGACCATGTGCTGATAAGGCCTCTATGAGAGATGTGTTGAATCAAGATCATGGCATTCAACATGCTCGATGGATCTTTAATGCATTGCAGTGAAGAAATAAGTACTCGTCCTGTCGTTGCTGAGAGTTGTACTCGTCGATATACGCAGTACTACTACACGGGTAGAAGTCTACGATCCCATGAGATACTCCAGTCCAAAATGCATTACATGGTCGCCTAATCATTATGATAACCTTTGTGAAATATAAGCATAATACTTATGATACCCTCCCTAACTCCCCTCCCTTCTTCAGTTCAAGTTGGTCGTTTTGTTACTTCCTCGTATATTCCAGTGGTAAGCCCTAGCATTAACACTCAGAACTACGTCTTGTCTTGTTGGAATATACTCAGGAAAAAAGCCGTGTCTACAGAAACAGGTTCACTAGCCTTCCCATCGGGTTAGATTTACACCATCAGTCTTGGTAAGTGAGTTCTTGGGCAGTCTGAGTCCATAGACAGTCTGAAGTGACCCATCGCACCATCGTCTCTACTATTTCTCAGAGCCATACACTAGAATAGTTGTAGATTTAGCACGGCTCACGTTCTCGGCTTTTCCTCATTATTCTTAGATGGATGAACTATGTTGCCAGCGGCCTCGTGATCAAGCCACGAGAGGGCACGCCGCAACCCTTACAAACAACGTCAATTATCATCCTTAAGAATACAGGTGCTTGTTGAACTCAAGTGCCTCCTATTTAAGCCCGCTCCTTTCATTGTCTCCGACTTGTTTTACAGCTGTAGTTTACTACGTGCGCACTTCCCAGCAGCTCTGTCTGATGTTGGCAAAGGCGTCACTTACAGTCAACACCGGTTTCTCACGTCATAACCTCAAACAAAGTCTGGAATGACCCATAGGCCTATATATTAACAAAAATAACAGTCTTATAATGTTTTTCATCAAGAGAGGACCAAAGAGGCCAAATGGGACACTCAAGATGTCGACCTCGCTAGTCCCAGAGGCAACTGGGCTACCCTACAGCCATATTGACGACTTCGCGAGCATCCTCGAATACTACAACTAACCAGATTTATTAACAAATAGAATAACAAGGAGAGAGGTTCCCATTCCGAAATATATCATTGCATTTTGATCACCGAGCTGTTAGGCTTGTTGCTCTGGAATGCCAGTCTCCTTGATCAAGACTAAATCTCACGAACCTCCAACAGCACCCAACATCTCCGTGCAACCACAGCAATACCTACAATCAATACATCAAGGCTCATCACGGAAAGCAATCCCTCCAGAGGCAACAAATCAAGGACACTGCATCTTCAGCCTCACCGCTGCCAACGACAGGCACACCGCCAACGCCTAAAACACAACACTCGGGCATATAGCCACGCCGACGAGGCCGATGCGGCCATGGCGCGACTCTTCCAACGACCCTCGCCACAACCCAGCCCGCGATCGACAACGAGTTGGGCTGTTTCTAACCATACCGTAGACGAGTGCTGGCAAGGTTGCGTCAGCTGATGGCCAGAGAAGCGTCGTTGCAGCAATCACGCTTGTCGCGATACTCGGCTTCCACGTAACAGAGCCAGCCCAGGTGTGATATCGGCCCCCCACGTACAGACCAAGGACGCAGGAAGAGTGAAACCCCCTCGGACAGACAAGCGAACATGGCGGCAGATGGTTGGAGGGACGCGCCGCATCTCGCGTGTCGGAGTCACTTACATACAAGACCGGGCCTCATCGTCACGAGACAGCCCTCCCGTCATGCTCCCCGGTCGACACACAGCATCGTGGCCGCCTCTCAGGCCTCGCTCGCCACGCCAACGTAGTTTCTCCCTGAATCTTCAGCACGCGCGCGAGAGCTCAGTCACAGAGCGTAGCCTCGGGAGCTGGGCGAATGAGCGCTCGCCACACGGCGCAGGCCACCCCAGGGAAGCACCAGCAACGACCAGCCAGCGGGACCCTGATGAGCGAGTAATTCGCTTGAATTGACCGACAAGGGGGGCCGCAGGCAGGTAGGAGAATAGACGAGACGGCATGAGGTTTGATTGAGACACGCAGCGGTGAATAGGATGAACCCGCAGGCTCGGGGTCGTCCGTGATTGCGCACAGGGATTTTCTGCCTCTTCGTCCAATGTGAGGACCGACGCAGGAGCCAGGAACCCTGAGCCAAGCCGACCGTTTGAATTGTCCTGTCGCGAGACTTTGCTGCGACAACCTATCGTCGTGAACCCAGCATCAGCATAGATGCAGATGGGTAGGATTCGGCTCGACGAGGCGCTGCTCCGCGGTGATTGTTTGTTTCACCGGTATGACCAGACATACCGCTTGGTAGATTGAATACCCGCTTGTAAGCGATTCTGTCGATATTGCGTACTATTTCGAGCTCCAAGACGCGCAACTCGCAACACCACAGCAACGCAATAGGCAGGGTGATCCTCAAGAGAAGCGCCGATCCAATTGATCCTCCGAATGCCGAATTGACAAGCTCCAGGCCCTCAGTGGAGCCTCGGAGAAAATAGCCCCATGCGTGTGAAAGAAAGCACAGCCGGCCTACTAACTCGTACTGTTCTATAACTTCCTTACCTGAGATCATTTTTTGATTAGGACAATACTAACCATAAGTTTAATATAGCTTCTAGGGTTCTCTTAGGACAAAACAATCATGATTTTAGACTAGTATATTGAATGAATACTGACTGACCGTCCACGTGAGCCCTTCCACGAAACCAGTCTAAACGCCGGCCTCGGTTCCACATCCAAGCCCTTCTCTAGCCCCGGGACGAATGCAACCACTCAATTGTCTCCGGAGCCTGAGAAATGGAGCAGCGACGCCTGACAGAAGATACAACAAGTCCCGATTGTCGGCGTGGAGAGGGCGAGTCATAATAATGGAACCTGTGAGCTGTGAGTAGGACCCGGATTACCAATCTCACCTGGCTTTCTCTCGTGCGCAGGGATAAGCCGGCATCTACCTGACTTGCACGAGAAGAAACATCCTTTGGCTAAGTATCACGAGGACATGTGCATCGCAGACGCAGACGCAGACGCAGAAGCAGACGCAGAAGCAGACGCAGAGCCCCAGGCCTAGCTCAGCTCAGAACCAGGGCGGCCATGTATCCGGCACAACCCTGGCCGTGATCGTCAGGAACAGCACACCCCAAACTTCGGGCCTGCATTGTCTATCTTCCTCTGTTAGACCTATATGGGCCAATTGGCAAGACGGACATGTTCGCAGGCATGCTATAGAGAGTCTAATCGACTTGAGCTGAGTCACAAGGTATGCGACCATTGTTGAGAAACCTACCTTGCTTAGCCGTTGAGACGTCGTAAACTCACGACACTGCATGCGCAAGCCGCTGCACGATAGGCCTGATGTCTGCCCATTCACTTGCCACCGAGTGGCTCGAGACAAGGAGCTCCCTTCCTCGGTCCTCAAGGTCGGACGATTCCCCTCTTTGTCTTCCCTACGATGAAATCGCAGGTTCCGGCATATGAGCATCAAGATTTCTCCGCTCCTTCACACATGGCGCATCTTGCCGAGAGACTCGTAGCCGTCTCGGTCAGCAAACAGCACAAGCACAAGACGTGGATCCCTTGTTAGCATCTCTATCACAGACGCAGAGACTGCAGAGACTGCTGCAGAGAGCCGGCATCTGGATTGTCTCCGCGAGGAGAAAGGTGACATGAGAGAAAAAACCTCGTCAGCTTCAAGTGGAGATGCAGAGGGCCAAGGCTCCTCCTCTTTGCTACTCATGGTCATCACCAAGTTCCAGTCTCGATGTTGCCCAGACTCCGGTTTTCGTTGACCCAGTTCCTTGACCCAATCATCGTAGATTTGATTCCAATCGGCGACAAAGCTCGCTCACGAAGGTGCCTGAAAAGGATTGATTCACTCTTTGCGTCCTTGGCGAGCTTCTATTAGATGCGATGGCACACGGAAATGTCAGTGCACAATGGAATTATGGCTCCTACACACCTTCGGGGAACAATCCCTAACCTCCCCATCGCGATAGTGCCGTGCCTTTGATGAGTAAGATAAAATCGACGAGTTTAGTGAAGTCTGAAGAGATTTCAGACATCCAGTGCCTCAATTGGCCTAGGGCAACTCGAGCTGGCTGGAACGTAAACTATGGTCAACAATTCATGAGCCTCATGCATGTTTCCCAGCGGTTTGCAGGCCCTGAACCGGCATTTTCTTCCTTTAAGCTTCCAATTGTGCCTTTGCTGGGTGACATCGTGGGCTCGAGCCCTCTCACCAACTCGAGACCGATGTAACCACAGTGCAAAGCCATTGCCCAATCGAGGCTCGGCGACGCCCCTATCGCCACCAGGAACCGATTCGTAGGTGAGATCTCGGAGACTTGAGTCCCAATGTTTTGGCTGAGTCGCCTATTGTCCGAGAAACGGTTGCAGTTTCGTCGATTTCCGATCCGACCAAGGTTGAAGTGTTTGGGTCATCTTGCATCTAGGCGACCCTCCTCTAATCCAAGCTAGGTTTCGTCTGTTCTTAACCTGCTCTTGGAATTTTCGTTTCCTCAAAGATCAAAGATGTGCTGACATCAAATGTACGTTGAGCCTGCAGTGAAACATGCTGCGGCAGCCGGCCCGCGTATCGCTGCCGATACTGGTTCTGGCCTCAAAATCCAATAGTCGTGAACCTTGTCGTCAGCGACCAAACCTCGTGGGCTGTCCGATAAAGAGGTTGCAGCTGGGCTGTTGCAACGAGGTAGCCTGCCATTGCGGCCCGCAGGTCGAATCGCAAACTCAACCCGAACAAGTTTGTTAGGGAATCTTGAGCACGACGCATTGACTTGAGGCTGTAGCCGCAGTTCCCTAGAATAAAATTCATGACAATGATGACGGCATCTGATGGTACTTTTTAATCTCAACAACATCATCATGCTGACGAAAAGTGGTTCCTCCTGGACTCAAGGGAACAACGTTGTCTCTCAAGCTTATTTCCTTGTTCGTACAGGGATCGTCGTCATGGTGGGAGGACTGGTCTTGCAGGCGACAAGGGTCTAAATATTTGCCTAGCGATTAAGGCATCAAATCGGTCCATTCAACTCAAGAACAAACCGTTGCGGGTCAGAACAACGAGGCGGCGCCAGGCTTGCTAGAGCGGTAGGGATCTGCAAGGGACTTGAATGAAGCCGCCAGCCAATTGGAGATAAACGACGGAGACCTCTAAAGAGGAGAGGCAACAGAAGAAAAGTTGACTCAGCGTTGGTCCCCAGAGAAGGTAACCGCTGAACTCGATTAACTTTGTCGCATGGAATATCAATGGTCGGTGTGGAGTGTTGGTTGGGGTGTTAATGGGATTGAGTTCTCGGGAACATTGAGTGAACGCATTGGGGTTGCGAGAAGTAGTATTCTTCATCGTTTTGGGTCCAGAAGTGTTCAGCAACGGGGATGTATAGGGCCAAAGCACGCCTCTAATAATTGAGGGGGGAGGGAAAGCTAAAATTTAGTCATTGTCCCATTGATACCTCCTTGCATAAGTTGCTCGGAGTACGTAGTATTATAGGGCCTTACGAAAACCACAGCAATGACACAACGCCTCGAAACGCCAGACCGAAACATGAAGACACAATTGCAGGACTCAGAAAACGCCATCGACTTAGCCTCGGAAGAATGCACTACTTGGCCGTCTCTTTGTTCAAGTGTGGCCTCCGACGGCATCTGCCACATGGTGTACATGTACGTGACATATCGACGAGTCGTGAAGTGAAAACTCAAACCGCCTGCCTCTCTCTGCAAGTTCGCGCGCTTGTCTATCTGTCAACCGGGTTCAAGACGGAGTAGTAGTAGCGCCAGTCGGGTTAATGCCCTCATGGGAGAGAGTTTGTTGATTCAAGCGCCAGTCCGGATCAGTAAGGTGCAGTTCCTGGCTCTTCATCATGTCGTAACTCGCAGCTGGCATCAGATGCAGGCGATCCAGACTGGTAGTGGCAGGTCTTGGCTCTCAACCGTAGAGCAAGGATCTGTCTGACCCATGTCAATTATCCATGTCCCATGCCAGTTGTTCCTGGCTGTCCACCGCGCACAACCAGTGAAAACCAACCGACTGCAACGACAACGACCGCCTAACGCAAGCGCAAGAGCGGAACGGTCACAAGCTTCCGCGGACACCAGCTGGAAGGGAGAGAACATACATTCGTCGCCAGCTTCTCGACAGCTTCGGCCCAGGTACCGGTGCTACAGGGCTTCTAACCCCGAGACCAGGACCGTCGTGGCCGTTGGGTGACGGCTGGAAACTGGATATGTCTTTTCTTGTGCGAGCGGCCTCGGTCGGGCTAAACGGCCAAGGTCGGTCAGTTCCATCACCGAGTTTCGCGATGGGCAGAATGCGGTACTCTTGCCGATAGAGCTGGCAGTGGTCAAGGACAGCGGTTTGGACAATTCTCCGAGAGCTCTCCACGACGTGTTCGTCCTCCGATCATCACATCGGATCTCGATGAGACGGCCACAGGACGAGATCCCGGCAGATCGATACCAAACAGACTGGAGACAGTAAAATGAGCAAACGGTGGGTTAAGCTTTTCATCGCTCAACTTGGCTCCGGGAACGCTGGACCATGGCGGTCGCTTCCACAGCGCCGGCGCAATTCGGCGTCTTTTGGCGGTCTTTGAGCAACCTCTCGGTGCGGAGCTTTACAGCCACTAAGACCCGCTAAGAGGCCTTCCATGCTCTTCCATGGTCCCCCGGCGCGCCGCGTCCCTTCCACTGGGAATGCTCGGGGTACGGCCGCTATCCCACGATGGGCATGCGTACCCGTTGGCCACGAGTCTATCCGCTCCGAAACACGAGCGATTGGGATCTCAAGACATGACAGGATGTGAGGATTCCAACGTCTACGAGTCAGGCTGACTCGTAGACGAAGTGTCTGGGGAAACACATGGGATTATGATCATGTCCCTCAGCATAGAGAACGGCATAAAGCCCATCATAAAACCCAGCCATCTTGGCTAGAATCATGGGCCTCGAGGAGCGTGCTGGGAAAAACTGTGCGGACCAATGAGATTTGAACTAAGAGCAATTGGCTCTTTGCACTGTCGAATGAAAGAAAAAAGAAAGCAGCTTCGTTGTATCGGCTCCAGCCGTCTCAACGGCCATCAGCACCCCGTGATGACGAAGTGGACTACACTGCACTTGACTGTACTGCGTCCATGTGGGCTTGGAGGATGCAGCCGAATATAGGAAGAGACGGATTCAAGAGAAGAACGGGAGTCGCTAAGACGGGGGAAACGGGGAGAGACCGGGACCCAGGTGTCATGTTGGAGAAACTCCATTGTTCACACTCACCGAGGAAGGGATCGACAAGAGCTCTAAAGTTCAACGACGTAATGCTGCAGTTTGGTTTGTCTTGATGATGATGCCTTGGAAGAAACACCAAGTTGTTTTGGGCACTGTAGGGGGGAGAACTGTGCCGTCAGTGGCTTCGGTCGACGGTTCATATTTTCTTGGTTGAATAGGCTTCATTGGTGGCCGAGCGACGGTAAAAGTCTGAACTGACCGAGCGGAGGAGACACCCCAGAGTTGTTGACCTTTCCACCAGAGGTTTTACTCCGAAAGCAGGCGCTGCACCCGCAATAGCACAAGAACCCGGGCAACGGAGGTTAGTATCAGAGAAACAGAAGCAAAATGGCGGCGAGGCGAACAACAGGGTAACGGTGTGAAACGTAGCTTGGAATTCAACCATGAGATTCCGGGGTCAAGGATAGGTAGCTGGAGGCATCTGGGCTTTGAACAGCGGAAAGGGCGAGAGCAGAAGTGAGCCCAGGCTGGCCAGGCCTTGCGTAAGCCGACCCGGAGAGGCGGTGCCAGATGCTGAAGGGCAGGGCTCCCTAACCCCCCCGGGCCCTGCTGGCTCCTCTCAAGCTCCCCGCTGCACCCTTGTCGCCGGCTTCCGCCCGGGCGCCCTGGTCTCTCCAGGCTGTAGGAGCCCTGGTTGACAGGGAAGAAGTCGATGAAAAGCTGGGGCTGGGCCTAATATGGGACGACAAGTGGGAAGATTGAACAAGAAGATGGGAAGAGGTCAAGAGGATTGCAGAGGCATCTTCTTGGTGGAATCATTGCGGGGAAGTCAGCACGATAATGATGAATTGGCGTGGGCGAGGACGTTAAAGGATAAGAGGAGAAATTGAAGAAGAAAAAAACCAAAGAGGGAAAAAAGAGGTGACGATCTTTACATCCAATGGAAAGTTGAGGTTGCCATGTGAAAAGGAAAGAGCTACCTAGGTCTTGCCTGGTTCGGGCGTTAGACACAACTGTTAACTATCCGTCCACCATTAACAAAAGTTGAGCCAACCGAGTTGGGGCCAATATGTACTGTAGAGAACAACCAAATTGCACAGCTCGGGTGTTCAATATCAACTTGTCTATGACGAAGCATGTTGTATTGTTCACTCGGTTAGTCGTTACATTGTCAACCCCAGAAGCCCGACCTGTCGGCTGATGCTTGTCGGTTGCTGGCCGTGCTCTCTTTCAGGGTCCCTGCGGTTCCCCTCGGGTGCATGTGCTTCTTCATGTCTCGTCTGAGGAGACAGTTTGCTGCAGCCGCGAGAGACATCTCGTCCCATTGTCTGCTTGTTTCGCCTGTGCATATAGTGCCATTGTAATGAGGCCGTCCTGTCGATCAGCCCTGAGTCAATGTTGAAACTCAGGAGCTGAATAGCTACGAACAACGCAAGGATCATCCCTTTGCTCTGTGGCCGTGTCTTTCTTCCCCGAGCAACGACTAGTCAGCAACATTTTAACTCCAGGTTAGCAACCAAAGCTAGCGGTCGGTTCTCGTTGTCAGGGCAGGGCTCCGCCAGAGCGACAACTTCTTACTTCTTCGCGATTCCAAATCCTGGGCTGTCCCACAGATGGGGCTGCCCCCACTTGACCAAGCCCTGGAAGAGGCTCCGAAAACGCACTGCGCCCTGTAAACGTCCACCGGAAGCTGTAAACTGCCAGTTCACAGACGGGACGGGAACCTCTTCCATTCATCCATTTCTCATCCTACATCGCGTCACAATCCGCTCTCGTCATCGGGTTGCAAAGGAGAGTAGAGACTAGCCGCATCGAGGCCACAGAGACACGGCGTCTGAGGCGAGCCAGCCTCAACCAAGACCCCCCGGCCACATCACCCAACCTTATCCCTGCCCTAGGCGGAGGTATAACGGCCTCGCTATTACTCTTGTACTAACACTGCACAAAGAGAGCATGGGCATTCGATAAGTCCATCACCGCCAGTCAACCCGCAAATCAGCGCACAGCAAAAAGAGACGCCAAAAAGCACAACGCAGCAGTGAAGTACAAGGGGACTACTCACCGGTTCTCGCCAGTTCACCACACAGCAGCCTTCAGACCAGGGACGTACACATCTACCTTGCCTACTACGTAGGACATTATACATACATAAAGTACAAGGGCTGCATTGAATCACATTGCATACAACTACAGCCGCGGTACAGTAGTAGCAGCAGCAGCAAGGCTCATGTACTCGCGCCCAATCGATGATACAACACGTGGACGACTGAGCATCTGCTCGGGCTCATCATACATCCGTCCATATTACCCTTTAGGGGCCTAATCTGAATAAAAACAAAACAAAAGGAATCATTCGATAAATATTATACTCTAAATTGACTAGACTTTGCGTAGTACTTTGACATATCTAGAATTTCTTAATACTTTACAGTATGCAGATGCTGGTTTGGTGTTTTTTAAACCCCGAAGATATGTACAGCACAATCAGCCCTGTCCTGTCTCGTGGTATATCCCACGCGCGACCCCAGCCCAGCCCAGCCGTCGTCCTCCACCAAGTCCATGACCCCATGCATGGCCTTGATATAACAGTCAACGTCCGGCTACCTAGTTTCCTCAATCCAGCTCCTTTATTCAACGGCTCGTCATCAGAACTGATAAGAGATCCTTCTCATCTTCTTGTCCCACTTCTCTACCCATTGTTCCATCAACTTGAGGGACCACCTTGTTGACCCATCCGTCATTGCAGTTCGGGCTCTTGTCGCTTGTAACAAGTCACACCTGCTTCAACGAACGCTAAACAAACAGAGCCAACCAAAGGCCGACTAAACGGGGAGGTTAGGGAAAAAAGCAAACAGACTTCACCCGACGACCGGACTTTGTTTTTTTTTCTGAGTCGGCGTCTCCAAACAATCAACAAAAAACAAGAGTCAGCACCATCTTCCGCCCTAGTTCGCTACCGGACACCCGCCCGCCCACTTGTGGGAAAAAGTCCACCATCGGGAAACCGCCCGAGCCTCGTGGCTAGGTTAGGTCCTTCTGTACCCAACCTACCCCACCAAATTCTGTCCCGCCCAGACTCGAAGTCGCGACCGGGAGCCCAGCAGGCTTTACAGGGGCCTGCCCACCACCCACTTGCAAAAGCCCACTTCCTAGAATCCCACCTCGCACCCCGGCTCTCAAGAAGAGGAAACTGCCACCCCGGCCCCCGGATCCGCCGCCACCTCACTGGACCGACTGGGAGTACCCACCTGCACGTACCGTCCGCCGCAGTACATACAGTACGTACCGAGGGCAGCTGCTGTGCCACGGACTACCACTAGTAGTAGTATCAACATCCACCTCCGAGGCAGCCCTCTTACTTGGTCTTCCCTTTCCTCTTTTTTCTTTCTTCAACACCAACCAAACACAACAAATCAGATCGGAAAAGATAGTCGTTCGCCTCTTCGTCCCTTTCGACAATCACGGCCTCGCCCGTCCCGGTCGACATGATGTCGCCCCAGCTCAAGCCGCTGCTTCTCCCCCAGATGGTAGAGAATCGCCGTAAGTGGGAGGTCCAACAAGTCAGCCCCGAATGCGACCTCTCCTACGTCTACTACACAACCAATTCCTCCTCGTCCGATGTTGCCTCTCCCGTTACTCCGATATTCTCTCCCAAGGGCCACCTTCGAATGTCTAGCTCGGCTTCGTCTCTCGATCTGCCTCCTCAGCTCAACGAGAGCCCCGTCTCGCCTACAGCATCCGCCCACCCCAAGGCCCCGATGCGATCGTTGCCCGATGTCGAGGAGGAGCCTTTGGAACCCGATCATGACCACAGTGTCGATGATGCTTTTTCGGATCACTTTGGTCTTTACAGCTGCTTGTGTATGTCCCGCCCACCTGGTCAGGCCGTTCCGCTTTCACCCAAGACACCGTCTTCGGCCTGCTCCCATGTCCATGGCCAAGGAGTTACTGACCCAATCTCTTTCTGTGTAGGTGACGAGCCCTGTGAGCACCGAAGTAGTTCCGAGGACATGTTCCACGGTAATCTGATCAGCGACTACGACATCGACTACGACATGGGTTTTCTGAGCGACGGTGACGTTCCCGCCGAAGCCCGCTCCCGCAAGAGGACGGGCACCGAGTCACCTTTTGCGGGTCTCTCCTCTCGAATTGGCTCTCGACTTCCCAGCATGTCGCGTTGGAGGTCCAGCAGTCGCAAGGGCAACCCGATGCTCTCTCCCAGCACCGAACTCAGTTTGGAGAGCGTTGTCCTCTCTGGGGCCCCCTCAAGTCGATCCTCGTCCATTTCTGCACCCGGCCGACCTGACCAGGATCGTATGCCCGAGAACACTGGCTTGCCAACACCCGCAGTATCGTACTACGGGAGCACCGAAAGCGTTAACCTGCCCGCGCCCATTGACATTGGAAAGGCGCAAGCTCACAAGGAGCATTCGAGTTTGGAACGGGAGCGTGGACTGGCCACCACTCCTCTCCTGCCGCCGCTCATGACCGGCCCCCTTGGTGGTCCCCCGCCTGAGTCTCCTCTTCAGTCACCCACTATCGCGCCGCCCTCGTCAACCACCGAAGTCCCGTCGCCGATGCCGTCGGCCACGCACTTTCCTCGACCGTCATTGAGCACCATGCCTTCGGTGTCGTCGTTCCGACACGGCCCCAACAGTCCCGAACTACCATTCCCTCTTCCTTCGATTCTGGGGGAACATGACGAGTGGTCGGATTGCCTGGGACATGCCAACTTCACCATCACCCCGCAGCCCTACCAGCCCGAGGCGGTGAATGTCGAAGCTCTTCGTCAGCTGCGCAATGACTGGGACTCGGCGCGGTGCAACTACACCAAGCATCTGGTTCGCACGGGAGAGAACTATGGCGAGACGAGCAAGATCTACGCCCTAACCGAGGCTAAATGGGCCGTTATCGAGAAGCGATGGAGGACGATGCACGACACGCTCATGGATCAGATTGTGGCTGCTACCAGCTCAGCACCTGTCTCGACGACCACATCCCGAAGCCGAAGCCGGGGTCGCGGACGAACGCGTGCCAGCAGTGGCGCTTCTGCCTTGGGCCGACCTCCGACGGACGAGGTGTTTGCCGGGATGGAATGGCGACGGCTGGAGGACAACTTGCCCAGTGCGATCCCACGGCTTGTGGACGCAGACGGCAAGTTCCCCGCGCGAGGCGACGAGGACATTGTAGGACCCATGCAACGGGACGAGGTGATGCTACGGACGCACAGCGAAGAGCGCAAGGGGGCACGATTCTGGAAGAACCTCGCCGGCAAGGTCGGCCTCCGAAAGTGACGGACCATTCCCTGGATGAGGATATGGGAACCGAGCTGCAACATTGACCAAGGATAATATCCGCCCATCTCACGACCTGAAATGCGACGACGACTAGACTGATCTAGAAGTCATTGGCTGGTACGGCCAGCGATATGGGGTTTGCTTGATTTCTTCTTCTTTTGATGTCTTCTTTACATCATGACTTCTTTTCATGTTTAATTTTGCGAGAGATACCCCGACTCATGCCACTCCTTTCCGAATCTGGAACGATCCTCGATATAGCCACGACGGCAGCAAGCAAACCCCTCACGTCTGGTTGAAGCAGACGCTGCATATTTATTATTGCTTATTGTTTAGACCTGTATATAATTGGAGGCAAGTGGGGCGTTGGACCAGGAACAAAGGCAAACGGTTTGGACATTGCAAAGTCAAAAGTTTAGACCAGGGAAGGGAAGGGCGAAAAAAAGGGGTAGAGCAGCTTGCTTCTGGACCCTTGGAGTTTACTGTTTATTTTGGCTTGATTTCTCTTGGGGGGCAAGGCGTTGGCCTGTGCAAACACACTCGGACACAAACACAAACATTTTGACCCCGGACACATTCTGGCAGGTTGGACAAAACAGGACAAGGAGGGGAAGCCAGGAATGACAAGGGAAACACGGGGGGATTGTGTCACGAGTGGAAGATTGTGTACAACAGTGTACTGCTGTGGTGGAGGATGAGGGGAAGGATTTCTATGGCTGTCAGTGTCGACTTGTACAGCTCTCTCCGGCCTTGATTACCTGGGTTCGCTGCCCAGTGTAGATAGACTCAAGGTGCCGAGGAGGATAGGATCAGAACTTGAAAACTGATATAGATGAAATAAAAAAGTCAAAAAGTCAAAAACTACTCGAAGCTGCTTTGACTGCATCCTGTCAGTCTCTCTCCCGCCATTCTTGTGATGAGCTACGTACATATACATGTTGGGTCCAAACAGGGCCACTCCAAGCGACGACGCTTTGTTACACTGACAAAGCAGCGACGCGATGCTCCACCAGAGTAACAACAAACACAGACGCAAACACAAACTTAAAAAGAATACCTCGGTAGGGGAAACCATGACGACATGGGCTTTCTTCCCCGCATGAGGCTTTGCTAACGGGTAGCTACGCGCTTGAGGCGGGCTTAGACGCCACCTCGTTTGAAGATGGGAGACGGCAGACGCGCCACAAGATAGGTTGGATGAGATGGGCCTACTGTAGGAGGCTTGAGCGTGGGTTTCACTGCGCACGGCATAAAGGCGTGTTGCTTTTGCATCCGTTGGACTGGAGAGGCCGGCCGAGGCTGTGGCATGTTTCGTTTCGTTTCAAGGGAAGTTGGAGCCGCTGGGCTTTCTGACAGCCCACCTTTGAAGCATCTGGCTGCTGTTGTACCACATGCGGGCTTCCGTCGACGGCAGGGGGCATGCTGTTTTGTCCCGGGGGTTGCTGGACTCGGGGTTGAGTCGATTGGGATGTCGCCATCAGAGAGACTGGGCTAGGTAGTTAGTCTGGACTTGATCTGGACTGCACGCCAGAGGAAGGACTCACTCGTAGCCAGGGTTCAAGGGTCAGCTGTCAGTCAAACCATATTACTCAGGCTTCAAAGGCAGTGTTTAACTGGCATATCATAGCCTCATCCGTCCTGACGCCCATCCTCGCCAGCTGCCGGCTCAACCAGACGCCCCCTCCTCACCAGCTCAGCCCTCAGGCCCCGCGTGGTCTCACGCGTATCGGCGCGGTAGAAACCGCCACCCTCCTCCAAGCGGAGCACGTACTTGGTCGTGTGCGCCGTATATGTCCGTCAGCGCATGCTGGAGCTCGCGCACGCTTTCTACCCATGGTTATGATGGGATGCGGTGGGTGTTTACTATTACCCTGCTTATTGCGTGATATCGGCGGGACATGTCTGCGTTGTGTAGTTCATGTGTTTGGGGTCCGTTGGAGTAGAAGCAGCAGCGCGCTACGCATGGAGTTCCTCGACACTGACCTCATATCTGAAAAGAAACCCTTGAGCAGAGTATACCAACACGTACGATGATTAGTACATCCTCATCATTTGGATCTCATGGAACTGTTCAACCTTTGCCCAGTAGTATCAGAGACAAAGCGAAACGTTGAGAGAGGGGGGCCTCACATGAAGGAAGACATAGCCGGCCTACTGACTCAGACTCTTCTATAACTTACCCAAGGTTTCATAAGGTTAGCATTATTTCATTGGATTTTAGGTAGCTTTAGTGAATACTGCCCGGTTAGCTGTGTTTTCCTTCACCCGCATGGCCCCAGAGCTACTGATCGTATACTGCCTCACTCAAGTTCACAACACCGGTACTATCGATTGAGTCACTCGCCTGTAGCTATGAGAGAAATTCATTTACATTCATGACTGGCCCGTCGTCTGTCCCCCCTGGGTATCAACAGCCGGTGCCAAAGGAACAAATATAGCCGCCCTCCTCACCAACTCAGCCCTCAGATCCCACGGATAATCCTGATGCGTATCGACGATATACTCCCTCCCACCCTTCTCTAGCCGCAGCACGTAGTTTATATTACCGCCGTAGATATCCTTCAACGCGTGCTGGACGACGTCTATCATCCGGTTCTGGTGGGTAGATATCGTGACTGCGCTGGCGTATCTTGCCAAGTGACAAAGTGAGTGACCGTCACGGCCATTCTGGCAAGTAGACAATCGAGCATCGAGACTGTCCGAGTAGGAATAGTAGCGGTTGAACAACATCCATTTCTATTACCCCATGGCTTTCTCCACAGTGACCATCAGAGACAAAGAGAAACATCGCGAAAGCCTCACGTTGTCTCCGCAGCAGGTTGCGCAGGCAAAACCACCGCCGGCCTCCTACCTCGGGTTCTTCTCTTACCTAAGGATATTGAGAACTAATTATAAGGCCACAATAACCTCCAACTCTTATGATGATTATTACCCAGGTCTTGGGTAGCTTTAGACTGGTCAGTGAATTGCCCGACCGGCAGGCAGTGCTTTCCTTTAGCCGGATGGCAGTCAACATCAACATCACACACAAAGGCATTCGGTTTTGTGAATCGACTTCTCATTTCTCCAGCCTCAATCGTGCTGCTCCAGCCTCTATGTCTGTCCTATACAGTATCAACCGTCTCAATCGACGGGATATCTAAGCCACACACGGGCAACCAAAATAAACCGAAAAACAAATGCCCTCAATACCCTCGAGGTTGATGCCACAACCGGGCTCAGAATCAAAATGCGCAGAAAAACATCAAAATAATCGACATCGGCTCTCTGGCTCGATTCAACGCGCGCTCCTCTCGACTTAAACAAGTCCATCGTGGTATCGTGCAACCACCAACGCCTGTCGCAAATGCATTCCTCATTCTCTCGTGGCAACTTGATCAAGGCATTCGGCTTTTCCTCTACAACTCCGTGAAAATGCAATCAAATACGCTCTGATCATGTCGTATATCATCTGTGACGATCCATCATTGTCGTCAATGGCAGTGGCCATCATCCTTCCTGGGTCGTTCGTCTCAATCTTCAGACATCGACCATCGCTCATGCCTGAGAGCGAGTTCGGGACCGTGTCATGCGCTGGGGCTTCGCAGGTGTGCCATTAGCCACCATGCCCAAGCTCTCGGCGACCTTGGTGGTCCGTTTCGTCTGGGGCGTCTTCTTGGGCGTCACCTTGGGCTTTGCGATACCGGTCTTGCCCTGCGTGGCCTTGGCCTTGGCGGCAGTGCGGCTCTTCTTGGCCTTGTCTTCCTGGCTGCTCTCGAGCGGATCTTTCCAGCCAACAGCCTTTCGGGCCTTGGTAGCGCTCGAAGCATCAGACGCCTTGCTCGAGTCCGAGTCCTCCTCGTGCTGGGTCTCAGTGTACTTAGCAAGGACCTGCGCGGGATACTCTGCACTGCCCTTGTTCTTCCTGGTGTTGGATCGAGTCTGGTGCGTCAGATCCTGCTGCTCGCCACGGACATTCGAGTTCAAAACAGCACCGCCGTTGCGGCCAGCCCCAGAACGGTTGAGCTTGATAGGGGTGGGGATGGATGATTTGGGCGTTCCACCGATAGGGTCCTGGGTGCGAATGCGGGTCGAGCGTCGCGTAACTGGGCCGCCCATCTCAACCTCTTCAGTCTCCTCAGTCTGTTTTTCGACACTCTCGATGGCGTCGTCAATGGCAGCAGGAACGTCTGTCATGTCAATCTCTAGCTCAGCCTTCTGGCGGGCTGTCTTTGTGTGCCGGGCTCCCTTTGGTGTCAACTGCTTGGTGTCGTCCTTGCTTTCTTTGGCCGCCTTGGGTTTCTTGGCGGGCGACTGCGCATCACTATTATCATCTTCATGCTTGCGCTTGTTCTTCTGAGGACTACCCCTGTTAGGGCTTCGTGCCTCGAGAGGCTGTCGCTTGGTAGTAGGCGCGATGGGCGACCCGGTCTCGGTAGTGCTGGTCTGGCGAGAGCGTTTGATGAACTGGCGCATATATTCGCGCCCGGGGCTGTCGTATTCTAGACGGCGAGCGTCTGCTGCGGCCGCCTGCTCCTCTTCTTGCGCGGATGTTGTGTTCTTCGGGGTTCCCTTTTTCTCGGGTGTGGCCGTCGCTGGGGCAGGGGTGATGCTCTTCACGGATGTGGTAGCTTCAACATCACTGGCCTCTGTGACCTGGATCTTCGGGGTAGGCTGGTTCACGGGAGTGAATGAAGTCTTTGGAGTGGCTGCAGGGGAGGGCGCGGCCGTCATAGCAGCAGGTGCGGTTGGAAGATCATCCTGTGATGCAAACAGTGTATTCTCAGCGGCCTCGTTTGACTCCTCGTTCTTTGTAGTCGATTGGACGGGAGTGGCAGCTTGAATGGGACTCTCGTTGCTCTGTCGCGCGGGTGTGTCCTTAACAGCCGGCCAGGAGACAACAAGGGTTTCGTCAGCTTCCATGGGTGTCGCAAATCGGGGAGTGTTGAAGGTGCTGCTGGAATTGGCCAGCTTAAGAGGTGTCATCTTGCTCTGTCGTCTTGTAACGCGCTTTGTCGACATTGGGTGTGCCGATGCACCAGGCTCGCCAAAGACAATGGTGTTGTCAAACTGGGGAAGCTCCGGGGTCTGGAAGCCCGGGGTCTGTTGCGGGGCTCTGATAATACCCAGGCCAGTGACGTCGGGAGTCCTGAGCAGAGTGTCCATGGATGGAGTTCCTCGGGTCGATGAGGACTTTTGGGCGGGCGTGAAGCCGCCGTCGGGAGAGCGGAAGATGAGAGTATTCTCGCCCGCAGGGAGCTCTGGGGTTTGGAAACCAGGCGTGTCATCATGACGGCCGCGGTCTCTGATGACACCAATGCCAGTGATGTCGGGGGTCTTCAGCATCGTGCTTACTGAAGGAGGATCTCGCACGAGTGAAACCTTCTGGGTGGGTGTGGTCTCGGCCCATGGGGAGTCTACCGACAACAAGCCGTCAGGGGCGCCAGCAGTGGGCGTCTGGGCGAGCTTTGTGGGAGATGAAGCTAGGGCGGGGTGCGTCTGGGCGGTGGGCTGCTGCGTCTTGAAGGTGATTCTTGGAGACGAGGAAATGGCCGATGGCGAGACAGTAAAGCGAGACTCGTCGAATCCCTGGCTTGCGGGGAACATGTAGGCAAACTCGGCCGACAGCTTAAATCGGACAAAGAGTCTGCTATTCTCTTCGGTAACCACGACATTAGCATGGCCCTCGCATTCGGTATTCGCCATGAGAGACAACGAGGAGACGGGGGCAGGAGGTGAGGAGAGATGGAACCGGAAAATATCGGGGTTCTGGCGCATATCTATTTCCACAACCCCGTGCTCGACAGAAGCGTCGCGGCCGCGCTGTCCATCTGTGTCGGAAGCCTGCGCAGTAGCATCGGCCTCTTCAGAAAGCTGAGCACCAACAGGGAGGTGGGCGTCCAGTGTAGCACCAGTCTCAACTTGAGCCACTTCAACGGTGTTATCTTCGTTCATGTCGGAGGTCTGGGTCACGTCGGCAGTTTCCATCGTGACATCTACAATGGCGGGAGCAACAGCAGAAGTATTAACAGCCTTGTCGGTATCCTCGGCCTCGATAGTAGCTTCGGAATCGATAGTAGCCTCGGGCGAGACGTCCATCAGCTTATCCTCAAGGTTCGCGGTCTCATCAGCGACCTCAGGATGAACATCCATGGACACGTCCTCATTAGCTGCAGTGTCGACAACAGCATTAGTCGCGACAGGAGTAGACTTGAGAGAAGTGGAACAAGCTGAATCGAAGAAAGATCCGATGGAGATATCGTCGAGGAAAATATCGTGTTCCTGAAATCGGACCTTTTGGGGAGAACAGGAGCGTCGGCGCGCCTGAGACTTGAAGTACTTTCGGAGCAGCGGCTCGCTCTGACGTCGACGAGCCGAGTTGACATTCTTGATGCGCTTGGGCTCGCTAGCCTGGACAGAAGGATTCATCCAAGAGACTGAGTTGAAAGAGGGAGAAACTGCGCCAAAGTCAAAGGCAGTAGCTCCAGGAATGTGAACGGAGTATGTACACTTCGGCAGTTGAGGAGTAGATGGCAGAAGCAGAGAAGCCAGGCCGATGGGGCTGTCGGTCTGACTAGGTGTAGCAGGTACCGAGGAAGAGCCTCGTATAGTGGGCATCGGGGTAAAGGCCAGGGGAGTAGTAGGAGCTTGTCGGTTCCAGCGGGAGGGAGTGGGCGCAACAGGTCGCGCGTAGATGTCGGGAGATACTTCGTGAGTCGAAGGCGACTCGTGAGGAGCTTGGCTGCTGCTGTCAAGCGACGACGAGTCGGCATAAGATGGAGCGCGGAAACTGCGTCCAGCCTGAGGAGTAGTCTGTTCGATAGGGACCCTCTCATGAGCGGTAAAGGCAACTCGGGCGAGGGGACTGGAGTCGATGCCACCGGGTGTAATGGCAGGCTTCGCCGGGGTGATTGATTGTTGGATCGGAGTGGAGGGAACTGAGTCCGACTTGGTGGGGGAGACGGAAGTCTTTTGGCTAGAGCCGGGGACCAGCTTGACAACGCCGCTGGTAATGCGACGGAAGCCGCTCTTGATGGGGGTAGTGAGTCTGGCGATGCGCTTCTGGGGCGATCGCGACTCGGCCTTGAGGATGGGTCGTCGGATGGCAGTAGGGCTCTCAGGCTCCGTGGTATCCATGATATCGGACAGGTCGGACGCGCCAAAGGCAGCAAGAGGCTTTCGGGGGTTTCTGCGAATCTGTCGCATGATGATGGATGCTTCGGCGATGGAGGCAGTGGTCAAGTTGACCTCATCCATACCGTTTCGGATCGCTCGCTTGATAATGGGGATAATTTCGCGATATATGGGCAGCTTGTTACCGCCGGTAGGCACAAGCCTGACAGGGATATCGGGGTCATCGACGCCGGCGTATCGCTTCTGGGGGACAACCTGGACATAGGTACCGCGACGGGACGCCTTCTTGTCCGCCAAGGTCGTGGAGGAGGAGGTGGCCATGAAGTTGTTGGAAGTGTCAACTAAGACATGTGAGTAAGCAGTGGCCAGTAGCAAGACATTCGACATACCCTTGGCCTGCATCAGCAGGTTCGCAACCTCAGCTCGAGAGCAGGGCTGGCCGACAAACTCGACGTCTTGCTGCGAGAACTCAGAACCTGAGCCTCGGCGTCGCAGTCGTCGCATATCATGGTCGAGAGCGACATCTTCGGCGGTAGGCTCGGGGGCCTGGAGAGGCTGCACAATGACTGGCGCAGGGGCGGCAGTTCGTCTTAGGGCGAGTCCAACGCGCTTCATGATCTGGCCGGTCTGACCGGTGGACGAATGAGGGTGTATAGGAACGCGCTCCCAGGCGGGAAGTCGGATATGAGGAGCCGGTGTAGAAAGCTTTGCGCTCCAAGGCCTGTTGAGAAAAGTTAGTGTTCCGGTGCGGTCGTGCAAATGTATTCTGCGCAAGCCTACATCTTGTTGACTTCGGTGTGGGTCGAGTCGCGAGTTGGAAAGTACGGGACAAAAGACGTCGCGACAGGTTTACTTGATGAAAAAGTTAGCATACACACACAAGACTCGCAAGATATTGTACTGCGCAGAGAAGTGACTCACATTTCCATGGGCTGTTGCCCGAAACCCCATCTGGGGACATCCGCCGCCGCCATCGCGAAGGATGCAGCGCGGACGGATCAAAGTAAACAAACCACCCAAGAGCGGGGCAACGACCAATAACGAGGTAGAAATTAGGTGATGAAGCTTTCAGAAGCTCAAGAGGATGAAAAGGCTTGCGATGCGCAAGTCGAGGTCGAAGATGTGAAGAAAAGACGGTGAGGATCGCGAAACGGGCGGTCGAAGGTGTGTTGTTTGTAGAAGTTGCTGGGATTTTGAGTGGGCGGGTACACAGAAGCATTGGGATTTCTGCAGGCGCGTCGAGGGCGTGCTAAACGACCGCGAAGGTCACGTGGTCCCTCTTTTTGTCTCCACCAGCCAGTGATTCACTGTCAAAAAAAGATGAGATGAGGGGCTTTTGATTGGCAAACGTTTCTATTCAGGTTGCTATTGTGTTTTCATTTTCTAGATGCCTATTGTAAGCTTGAGGTCGTTTGAAATCCTGATGCAGCCGAATAATGGACCACAGCCAATGCTTGTGCGATAACTAGAACGATGAACCTAAATGAGTCGACGACGAGCAGGAACCTTGCCCAAGGTTTAAGCAATCGATAGCCATACATTCTTTTGGCGCCTATTTATCTTGGCTAGCTTTCAGCGATCTAACGTCCAAGAGCTGTCTTAAGAATATTCTACTGGCCTAAAGACCAAGACGCGCCTGATTGTGGCACCCTGCTTGCGAAGATGCGAGATAACCCGTGGGTTTCTTCAGGCCAGCGCCAGGACTGCGTTCTTTGCTACCACCGCGTACGTCGCAAGTTTGAGAGGAGACCCAAAGCCGAATGCGCTTAGGTCCGACTGTATCAAGTACTATAGCGCTGTTGACATTCATTACCTTGTAAAAAATATAAATAAAAAGTGAGATAATGGAAGACATTGACTTCCGGGTTTGAAACGCCAGGGTCTTTCTCTCTAGGCTACAAGGATCTACCTGGATCCGTCGAACCACAGACCGATGGTCCCAACGCCTGGCGACGGGGCGGTCCGTCAATGCCGCCCGCTGTCACGTCTATGCATCCATGGGTACAATCTCTGCTATTTTCCCACAAACAGGAAACACAACACGCTTGAGATGGTATATCATACGGCCACTGATAGTTAAATGCGTAATAATTACGAATCCACCAGTCAGACGTTGACTCGCTGCTGTGTTTGCCTTCGAGTGGGAGACGTGGCGCAACTTCTACCCAATAGCATTATAAGATTCTTCTGAGACAGACTCAGCACAAAAGTTCATGTAAAGGCAGTCCTACATGTTGATCTAGTCCATATATAATAACTAAGAAAGAAATCGGTCTGAGAACGAGATCTGGAAACTAGGGGCTAGATATTTGACACATTAAGCGGGCAGCTTGACTGCGCCAGGCTTGCACCCATAAATAGTCTCAGTCTTGCCTAAGACTTGTCAAATCCCGATTAAATATCTCGATCTAATCTAATAAAAGTGTTAACTTATTTAAAGTCCTCTTGAATTTAGCGGTCCGTTTACCCGAGGCTTTTACTCCAAGTTACCTAGGTAGATAGATAGTGTATCAAACATCTTCCCAGAACAATTCGAGGTCCACATGATCTTCAAGCTGAGTCATTCATTGGACAGCTCTCCACATCCGGAAAGTTGGGTCCCGCCCCCACCTTGTCTCTAGAGCCGCGTCGGAGCCAAACGTCATCTCTCCAGGCGGCCATCTTGTATACCCTCACGCCCAGCCACGAAAACCGCCCACGAACCGACTCCTCCTCCTCCCCGTCCCCAAAAAGCACACCACTCAACGCCAACACCCATCAGCGCACCTCCCACCATGAACCGCCTCTTCGGTGCCAAGCCCACGGGCCCCAAGCCGACGCTCAACGGCGCCATCGGCAACCTCGACACGCGCGTGGCCTCGATCGACACCAAGCTCAAGGCGCTCAACGGCGAGCTGGGCGCCTACCAGGAGAAGCTCTCGCGGATGCGCGAGGGCCCCGGCAAGCAGGCCATCAAGCAAAAGGCCCTCAAGGTGCTGCAGCGCCGCAAGGCGTACGAGGCCGAAAAGGACAAGCTCGAGGCCCAGGTCTGGAACATGGAGCAGGCCCAGAATATGCAGGACAACCTCAAGAACGTCATGACCCAGGTCGACGCCATGAAGACCACCAACAAGGAGCTGCGCAAGCAGTACGGCAAGGTCGACATCGACAAGATCGAGCAGCTGCAGGATGAGATGGCCGATCTGATGGATGTGGGCAACGACATCCAGGAGAGTCTGGCGAGGAGTTACGATATCCCCGACGAGGTCGACGAGACCGAGTTGGATGCTGAGCTCGAGGCTCTGGGCATGGAGGTTGAGCTTGATCACGAGATGGGCGGTGCGGTACCGGGCTTCTTGCAGGATGAGGTGGTGCCTGACTTTGTCGATGAGCCGCCGCAGACCGAGGACAAGATGAAACAGGTTGCTGGATGACTCAAAGATAACCTCATAATCTGGGGTTGTCTTTTCTATCTTGTTACAGGGCGTTGGTTGGTTTAGTAGGAGTCTCATACAAGCACATCATTTCACAATCCTACAATCGCGGCTTGGCCGCTTTACTTCTTCGCTTGCAGTCGTTGATTCGAGCTCGAATGATAATCTAAAAAGTCTGTAGCTCACTGTACACTTGCAATGCTTGGTGCGCCTCCCGATGAGTTGGTGGTACATCGGCGTCCTAAAAACCCAACAAACCCTCTCGCCGTGGCCATGTAATCCGTCAACTCCCATGCTCAAATGAATGCCTCCCATTGAAATGCGCGCATATGGCACCACTCGGTCTCGGTGATGCTCAAACTTGTTAGTCGACCGTAGCGAAAAACCGTACAGCTTCTTCCAACTCCGGATCCTTGTTACAAAAGTCCCATCCCACAATGACAGGTGCCTGGCTACAGCAAATAATCTTACGAGCGTCAAACTGGAGCTTGAATACTCGCGCCGGCGCGTTCTCCGCAGCGGCAATGTGAGGATGGTGGTGGGCAGCAGAGGCCACTAACATGGCTTGTGGCACGTTCTGGAGCTGGCCCGCCATGGCAGGCTGCGCAGGCGGTGCACCTTGAGGATGCGTATTCGCAACAACTGGAGGCTGAGCAACTGGACCTCCCATACCGGGGTTGATCGTTGGCATGTTTGGTACAGCACCGGCAGTGCGCGCCACCGGAGCACCAGCTCTGGGGGTGGCTGCCGAGCTGGTATCGCTGGAGTTATGATGAGAACCTCCTTGGCTCGACTGCCTCGTCGGCAACTGGCTGGTCTGCAGATTGGCCAGTGCGTCCGTCACGATCCCCCTCAGCTGTGCTCTAGTCAGAGGTGAGGTCTGGCGTTCGATGACAGACTGTAAATAAGAATGGTGTGCCAAGGCCACTGGGTATGTTTTGAGCGCCTGCTGCAGTGCGTATGGGCCGAGGGGCACAGTCTGGTCGATGAGCAACTGATAGGAAGCTGCCGTTCGTTGGTTGTCCCCATGGTGATCCCGTAGCATCATCGGCTCTATCGACGAGCTATTCACGGGTGTGGAGGGTGTTGCCCCGTTTGAAGTGCTCGCAGCCCGGCCAGCCGCTGTCCCAGCCGTCGCAACAGTTGTAGCTATGCTGATTGAAGTAGAAGCTGCTTCGCGTTGAGCCGCAGCTGCAGCCTCCTCTTGTCGAAGGTGATGGGCAGGCTTCCACACCCCCTCCTTGTCGCGCCTCCAGACAATGATGCTCTGGTCGTAGGAACCGGACACGATACGGCCGTATTTCCTACCTCCGCCGCCTCCCGGAGGGACCTTGGCGCCAAATGCCTGAAGGTCCTCTGGTCGCGAGCTGCCTGCATTCGCCCTGCGATCCCTACGGCGCCGCCACTCCAAGTTGTGGTCGATCTCTCCGGCTTCGACTGCGCGGAAGTACTCAGCATCCACAGCCTTGGCCTCTGACTCGTCCTCGGTCTTGCTGTATGGGAGGTCGCCAAAGCCGGCTTGCACTGTACGGACCAAGTGAGCGTGTCCTCGGAGCTGTGCAACCTTGAGGCCAGTGGGCGCATCAAAGATGCAGACTTCGTAGTCGCTACTGCCACTGACTATTCTCCGCCCATCAAACTCAACGCATGCAATGCCCTTGTCATGTGCTGGGATTGTCTGGGTGCAGACCTGCTCGGGCCAGTTCCATACCTTGATATGCCTGTCTCCCGAAACAGAAACGATAGTTCGATCACGGACTTGGATAGCATTGACTGCAGCACTATGTCCATCGAGACGGCCGATCATCGTAAACGCGGGCTTGATGGGAAGCTCTTGAGCCAGATCGGGCTCGTATCCGTAACGTCGTAGATTAGTCGGCACAGGGTTGACCAGATCGTGTGATCCGTATCCCACGTCGCCGTGACGCAAAGGGTGTCGGTTGAAGATCTTGATGGTCTTGTCTTTGGACGACGTGACGAGGATCCGGCCGTCGAACCGCACGTTGAGCACGGACTCGTGGTGAGCCCTGGTTAGCTTTTGTATCAGCTCGCCCGTCGAAAACTTCCAGATGAAAACGTTGGAATCACTGCTGCCGGAAACAAGGAGGTCCTCTTCAGGTTCGGCATCAAACTGGAGACACAGAACAGAGCCCAAGTGGCCGGTCAGCGGCGGCCGGATCAGCCTGCGGGTGTGTACATTCCATATTCTCATAGTCTGGTCTCTGCTACCACTCACGAGATAGTTCTTGTCGAACTGCAGCGTATATACACACTCCTGGTGTCCTTCTTCGGGGTAGTTCGGGTGGGGGAACTGGAAAGTGTTGTACTTTCCGAGCTCCCAGTTTGACTCTAGTCTGCGTCGCATGGCGTACAGATAACGCCAGTTAATGCGATACCATGAGCGGCCAACATCCCAGGCATAAAGAGATGACGGTGGAAGTGTGTTGGCCGCATCGGCGAGCGACATGGGTGGCATGGTAAACTCGGGGTCGACGCTGGGCTCCTTACGCTTTCCCCTGCTATCCGACGAGGAGAAGCTCGGCTCCGCACTCATCGTCCTCGAGCCTAGACCATCAAGGTCCATCTCCCCCATAGGGACGATGGCAGGCCTGCTTGAGGAGAATGACGATGAGGGGCTGCCGAACATGCTGCCTCCGGTCAAGCTCTCGGCGGGGACTGGTGTACGATCGCCATCGGTCATCTCGAGGTCTTCGTCGATATTCATGGCGCGAATCTTATTCGGGTGGACGCCCTGCATCGACTGGAGCCGGTTAAGCTGGCGGATTGAGCGGTTGAGACCGTTATTGACCTTTGCCTCGCAGGTGGCGATCTCAGTCGTCATGGCCTTCCATCCCTCCATGTAATAGAGGCGTTCCCATAACTTCCTGTCCAAAGCCAACTCGTACCAAGCCCGGCATGTGTGGGTAACGCATACCAAGGAGATGGGGTCGAGGAAACTCAGAATCTTAAGACAAATTTCGGCGGGGAGGTACTGGATGAAGTCGATGTACAGTCTCGGGTTTAAGCGTTGGACAATCTCGGCGAGAACGGAGGTGGGCAAGTTGTCGAGTAGAGACATGGTCAACTCTGTGGATATGTCAGCAAGTCGATGCAAGCGGACGAGTGCAGATGGGGAGGCGATCACGTACCAGTCCTGACCTGAAGTGGGAGAAGGGACGAGTTTGCGATAAGCCACGAGCTCAGGTCAGAGTAAGACCTCAAGGTCGCAAGAGCGGTCGACAGGTCTTGGTTGACGGTAGGCGTAAGGGGATCCTCAGAGTAACCCTCATCTGGCTGATGAGCAGGCGAGAAGGGATCCATGGAGGACAGGCCGTCCTTGGTGGACATGGTTACGAGGCTCGAGGCCCCTGTCGACGAAGCAGTGCCCCAGGTGGGAAAGAGCGAGGCGGCGTCTGGGGAGCAGTGGGCGGTGGGTAAGCAGATTACGGACTCAGGGATGCGCGCGTGTCGTCAGAAACGGGTCTGAAGCGTTCGGAGTCGTTGTTGGGCGGGAGGACGAGGCGTGGCTATTGTATGACAGGACGCGCGGGCAGTGAATACAACAAGAAAATGCGGCAGAAAGCGATCACGCAGCGCAGAGCAGCGCAGTTAACGTCGATGTGTCAAGTAAGAGAAAGAAAAGGAAAGGTACAAGACTATCTCTAGCAAGAGACGGTGCAAACTATGTACAGACTGCCCGTTGTGAATGTGATGGAATGGACGGATAGAGATGTTGATGAACACGGCCAGGGAATGGATGTGACGGTGGTGAAAGTGGAGGCGGCTGCCTGTGCTCCACTCTGATGGTGAGGGACCCAATTGGATTCGAATGAACAGGGCGGATGTTTCCTCCGACGGCCAATACGGTTATTTACTTTGGGGTTTAGCGCCAACCCGTGAACTAAGGCGCCCTGGAGCGGTTTTGGCGCTTGCGCATCCCCTGGAACAGCCCTACGACAGGGGCTGAGAACCTACTATAATAAGTGATGCGGAGACGTCAAGTAGGTTCATTTCCTATGCATCCGGACGTAGTAGAGCAGGTTTACTAGACGATATAGGTAGTGTAGACTGGCATTCTCAAAGTTGAACCCGGAGGGCTATAGATGCAGCTACCGGTTACTCACACGGGAAAACATTAAAAGGCTGCCGAACTTGGTAACGTAACACAAACCGTCGATATACTACTCACGATCCTTCTTTACAAGCCGAGTTCTATCAAGCGAAAGCATACCTAGTCGTTTTGTGAGTGTATTGAAACCCGGGAGGTCAGACTGCATGTTTTTTTCTTCGCTGCAGCAGCGTAGGTTTGTCTCGTTTACCTAGTAATTATCTGGTGCCGGGTAGGCTTTAGAGGTTTGGGGTTTAAAGTGGTAGAGGAAGTTGTAAAAGGACTGGCTTATAATCACCTGTTTCGTTTTATTCGACTCATATTGTTTCCTATAGCTAAACAAGGTGGATGTCTAATTGGATCCGGCTTACTTGAACTTCATCCAAGTCTCAAAGCGGGATTGCAGTCACATGTAGTCGTCCAGCAACCATGCCCAACGACGACTCGCAACTGTTGTAACACCACAACTCTGCTCGTGCTACCCACCGGACAACATATTAATATGACGCAGGCCAATGAATCATGACTTGTTTTATGGTGCGTTTAGAATGTAAACGAAAAGTCATCAACCTCCATCTGAAACTCCTGGAGTAGCATATTCCAGTCTGGAAGAACCTGATCTCCACCACCAAAAGGCTGCATCTCACTAACCTCATCCCCCGGACGGTTGTAATCAGCTTGCTCGCCAATACCTACATTCTCTCGAGCACTCCGAGTCTCAGCCGCTTGCTCTGACTCGTCCCTTTCTGCCTTTTGCATCATGATCAACGCACGCTCTCTCAGCGTCATGAGAACCGTCCACTTCATCCCCCTGAGAAGCCCTCCCTCCCCGGCTTTGATATGGGTTATATGGCTCTCTACCACGTTGAACGCCCTGCTTGCGTTTGGACCCCGAGGACAAACGCACAGGTGCCTCAGAATGTAGAGGATAAGGTGATACTGGGGAAACGCTCTGCTTACCCAATGGTAGGACCGCAGGTCATCGTCTTGCCATAGGTCGTTGGCGTATACCAGCACTTCCATTGCTTCGCATAGGTTGCTCTCCGTGGCCCAGGACGCCTGGTCGTCTGGCTGGCGAAGCGACTGGCATTGTCGACGAGTGACGATATCCAGCTTGCGCAAGATTAAACGACCAATTAGAGCTGTTATTCTCTGCTCTGGCACAAGAGTATTACACTGCTGCAGGGTACCCTGAACTTGGGATGTGGCTTCTTGGATAATCAGAGCTCGCACATCCTCATCCGGAGTCCCATCTGAGGAACATCCGCGCTGAAGCAGCTGACCCCAGACTCGCGTCGCTTGGATGTTGACCAAGGGCAGCGTCATCCGGGTCCAGCCTGGTCTAGATGGAGGAAGCTCAGTCATCTCTGGTGAAAGATCACTGTCGTGGAGGTTTCGGGGCTGATCAACTCCAAACAGCTGGTTCGAAAACGATGGATTCTGCAGACCGTGGTCCTCGGCGCCTTTGCCGTCTCGCTCTAGAAAGTGCCACCATAAACGTCGACGTATTTCAGATTCAAAGGGAGACAGGCCGAGTTTGCTGCCGTCACGGTGAAGGCCCATGGATTGTGCTGCCCGGAGTGCAAGGCCGTTCATGATCCAACCAGCTCGACCAGAGTCGTGAACCCGCATGGCTGCCTGCTTGGAAGTCAATATCGTTCAATCAGTCGCTTACTCGGTACTCACCAAGTAGATTGCAAGGGCCTGCAGTAAAGTACGGGTCGGATTCTCCAGAAAATCAGCTGCTGTTAAAGAGTGCTCCAAACCAGCCTTGAAACGCGGAAGACTTTGATTTCGGGCTTCTCCCAGGAGGCTCTCTGCCTCGGCCAAGTCGAGAGCAAGGGATGCAGCATAGTAAATGGAAAAACAGAGTCCAAGACTCTCGGCCGACGCCTTTGAAGGATCCTGTAGTACAGTATAAACGACAACTTCTGTCGTGGGGATGTGGACGACTTTTGTGCAGGAGTCGACATTATCGACGAATGTTTTCCACAGCTTCACTGCTGCTGGTCTTGAAGGATGATAACTTGCAAGCGACGCTGTAGAGTGCGGATTTGATAAAAAGCCCATGGGGTTCAACGGTGAAGCAATTGTGCTTAGCGTCGTCTCACTCCTTGGCGTTGCCAGGGCTGTTCGTACATCATGCTCCTGAGTTCCCTGTTAGAGAGTGCTTGTAGTCGCGTTTGGTTGTTTTGGCAGTACCTGTTCGATGACACTAGAGAAGATAACCTCGTTGACGTAATGGCTCACGGTACCTTCATTGAAAACAAGACCATGCCCCTGGTTTTTCTGCTCCCCAGCCTCATTATGCGGCTCTGGAACCCGAGGAGGAGGAGGAGGAGGAGGAGCTGCGGTTGGCAGAGGTGGAGGAACCTGGCCGGATGCGATGGTCTCCAGAGTCCGCTCGAGTCCCGAGATTCGACTAGCGACATCATTGATCGTCGTCTTCCGACGACGTGTAATCGGTCCTGCAGGCGGATACGAGCACGGGAGCCCGCCGCGGGTGCACCGAGAGCAAGGGAATTCTTTATCGCAGCGGACCTTTCGGCGGTGGCAGACGGCGCAGGACCGAGATGACATAGTGAGATGTGTCCGGCAGTGTAGACACTGACAGCACGGGTCGACCGAGATATCTGGAACGTCTTGTAAGAGCTCGCGCTTCGGTCCTTATCACATATTGTGAACCGAGAGGACCGTCTCGGAGGATTTTGATCTATGTAGAGTGGAGAAAGACGGGGCCATTTGATTAGTCCGCCGGACCTCTACTAGTAGTAGCTTCGGTCTCGGTGCGTAAACAACCGCCGAGACCGACGTACGCAATCAGGATCCTTGATTCTCCTATTCACTGCTTGTCCAACATAGACGCATGTCGGTGCTTGCTCGCGGGTTCAGTCTCATATTTGGAATCAATCATGGAGCCCTATGGGGCGTATGGGTTCCCGTCAGCCGTAGACCCTTTGGGCCAAGTATATAACAGCTTTAGGCCCAGCTTCCTTCCTTCCTGTTCTTCATCTCATCGCAGCACAGCAGCTCAGAAACAGCCTCTTGACTCACCAACATGACAACTTCAACCAATCCCCCGTCTCCTCGCATGTCTGGGCGGACACTGCCGCCGGACCACATCAATGACTCTTCCATCGAAAAGTCCGACCTGGAAGACGGTGCCACACAGCCTAAACTAGCTCCCGCACAGGGGTCTGGGGCTCCCGATGGTGGTCTTACAGCATGGCTTGTCGTTCTTGGCGCTTGGTGTACTTCTTTCTGCAGCTTTGGGTGGATCAACAGTATGTATCGCCTTAGCTATTGGAAGCTGTTGAATGGGGAAGTTGATAGACCTGGCTGACCATCGATAGGTGTCGGAGCATTCCAAGAATACTATGAGCGCGATCTGCTGCGCAACTACTCTTCCAGCACCATTGCTTGGATTCCGTCCTTACAGATCTTCTTTATCATGGGCATGGTAAGTTTCATCTGTTCTATCATCATCACCCCCAACTTACTAACCATTACAAGGGCCCTATAATTGGAAAACTCTACGACACATATGGTCCCCGCCAAATCATTCTCGTGGGAAGCTTTCTCCACGTCTTTGGCATCATGATGGCTTCCATTAGCACAGAATACTACCAGATCCTGTTGTCCCAAGGTGTATGCTCTGCCATTGGTGTCTCTGCCATCTTTCAACCTTGTAAGCTTATACATCCCTGCATTGGCCTTCATCCTGTTAACAATGACAGCTCTGTCTACTATCCACGGCTGGTTTGATACCAAGAAAGGAGCGGCATTCGGTATACTCAGTTCTGGATCCAGCATCGGCGGTGTCATCTTCCCCATCATGGTCACCCGCCTTATTGACCAAGTCGGATATGGCTGGTCCATGCGGATCTGCGCCTTTATGATGCTCGGCCTCCTCATCATCGCCAACCTCACTATCAAGTCTCGTCTCCCGCCTCAACCCCAAAAGGTCAGCAGGGAGCAACTGATGAAGCCATTCCACGAACCAGAGTTTATCTTTGTAATTCTCGGCTTCTTCATCTTCTCCTTTGGAATGTTTGTCCCCATCAACTATCTTCCGTCGCAAGCTCTCTACGCGGGGGTGGACCCAAACTTTGTGCAGTACCTTATTCCCATCCTAAACGCGGCCAGTCTCTTTGGGCGTATCATTTCTGGTTACCTGGGTGACAAAGTTGGTCGTTATAACATCTTCATCGTCGTGTGCTATCTCACAGGTATCTGGATCCTGGCCCTCTGGATCCCTTGTACCACGCAGAATGGGTTGATTGCCTTTGCCGCCCTCTATGGTTATTGCTCTGGCGCGTTCGTCTCGCTCATTGCGCCCCTGGTGGCCCAGATCTCACCACTCCCCGAGATTGGGTTCCGCACCGGAATTGTCTTTTTCATCTCTTCTATTGGTGGGTTGACAACCAACCCCATCGCTGGCGAGATCATCAACAGGCCGAACGGCTGGGTCGGAGCAAAGGTCTTTGCCGGGGTCTTTTGCATTGTCGGTACGACATTTATCCTCGTTGCGAGGGTTCACCGGGTTGGGTGGAAGTTGCGTGTTGCTTTCTGATTGTCGTATATCAGAACATGGTGGATTGTGGTTGTGGCACACGCAGCAAGATGCCATCGACCGCAGAGGATATGGAGGCTGATAAAACAATTTGTTTCTCTGGTGTTTGGGGGAAAGATCATCACAACTCAAAGTTTAGGCAGGATATATTGACATGAAAACGAAGATAACTTATTTCCGGAAACCCATCGTCCTAGAAAATTCAAGAAGCAGATCCTGTCTATTATGGCTTAAAAGCTATCAAGCATACCTCAGCCAAGAGAAGAACGAATTTTGCACTGAAAATGGGTTACTCCGCCATCTGAAGCCACGTTGTGTTTCTCAACCTCGCCGGCCATCGCCCCTTTCAAAGCACAGCTTGCTCTACGTGCTCTTACCCAGCAACAAAAGATCGACACCTAATTGCCTAAAATAACAATATTGAATGCTATTGGGTGATCACCAAGTACACGCTCCAGGATGTTGCAAGCCGAGGCTCTTATCGTCTGCTGCACCTGACGACGTTGGGTCACGCCGAGAGCTGGTTGGATCTACCAGATAAGGTAGTAAGTATAGGTTTTAGTTTATACATTGATATACTCTTCAATACCATTCATCCCCCCGCGATATAGTTCATATTGCCCACCCTTGGCCAAGTGGTCTAACGATGTCTAGATTTGTTAAGTATCTGAACCATTCGAATCGAGCCAAGTGAGATTCGTCTGAATTAATATCCTGGAAGTCTATGAATACATGGTATCTTGAATTTGATATTGAATTGTTAGTATGTTCCCTTTCCCTTATTGAGTTCGACCTGCGGCAATGTGACAGATTCTGTCAAGTCTCGTCGGTCGAGATTCACGTCATTCCGTTGGATAACCCTCTGGCTCTCAGCTTTTTGTTCAAGCGGTATAAAGACTTTGGTGAACGTCTTTAGCATTTAGAACCGCTAGTTGTCGTCTTTTGTCAGCAAGATATGTCACCGGCACGGCCCTCTAGGATTGGTTTTTGAGCGCCGACTTGGGCTGGGATGTGGCATATCTGACGGCGCAAGCTGTACGTAGTACCAAGCCATATGAAGCTTTGAACTACCTCAAACTCCATGCTTTCAAGCTCGTTTCATCGGCTGTCGTGTCATATGTCAAACTTAGAGTGGTGTGGCCACTGCGCTGCAAGAAAGGGGGCTCAAAGTTCTTTCAAACACGATCCTCATAACACCAAAACACACCATGACGCGGAGCATGGTCCCTGCGTTGCGCTGTTATGCTCTAAACTGGGCTTACCGTGCACAGTTTGGTGTATATGTACCCTCGGGCCATACTCGGTGAGTCTTGTAGGGTCCTTCAACTTGCACGACGATCCTTGAATGCCATCATGGCCGTTTTGGCCACTGGTTGTGGGAGGATATTTTCACGCTTCTACTGGCACTGGCAAGAGAAACGTCAATGGTTGCACTATCAGCACACCAGGTACCAAACCCTGGGCTGCTATGCGGGCGAGGGAAAACACAGCCGGCCCGGCCTACTAGCTCAGACTCTACCATGCAATACCTAAAGGTTATTTATATTTAGAAAAACATAATGGTATGTGTATAAACCTCTAAGAATAGGATACATATCTATCACTCCCATGGTTTTGGATAGCTTCAGACTGTTGCGAACACTGCCTGGCCGGCTGAGTTTATCTGACGCGGACAGCCCGACGTGGCATTGCGGTTTCCCTGTTTCCGATGAGGCATTTGATCTCCTCTGGAGCAGAAGACGCCGCACAGCCGCAGCAAGCAGCCCGTGCTGAACAGTGCTACCTACTCGCCGGCTCTTCAGACTCGCATAACTTGACCTGGAACGGATCATCGTGTGACGAGGCAGCTTGCCACGTTGGACGATTCGCGAACCTTGGCCAGGATCCTGGATGTGGAACACAGAAGAAACATACCAGGCCGGTCTGATCAGGGACCCGTTCTCCTTGTCCAGACATGCGTCGAGGGGGAGCTGATTTATGCTTACACGTAAGTTATGCGGGCGCTAACACGTGCGGCTCGCGCTGTCACTCTAGATTGCATCTCCTCTGTGAGCGTGGGGTAATATGTGACGGTGGATGAGGCTGGGGAGGCCACGCCTCGCATCGAATAGAAGAGCGAGCGTCGTAATCTGAACCAAGAGGCATCGACATGGTTCAGGGCGATCTGTTTGACGCGAGTCATTGGCGATAAAAGCAGGGTCTTCTGTAACTTGACCTAACACGTTAGGTCTAACACATTATTATTAGCAACCTGGCAGGTCGATCACCGCGTATCAAGGGGATTGTCTTGTCTCGGCCCAGGTCTCGCTCATCCATGTCTCACTCGCTGAAAGGTGGGATCTCGAAACACGCTGGTTTCGAGCGTTCAGGGCGAACGAGAGGCTATGAGTGGCCCGTTCCACCCCACGCCCGACGAAGGAGTCCATGGCATGCTCTTCCATCATGGCTCCAGGCTCCAGGCTCCAGGCTCCAGGCTCCATGCTCCAGTGGCCGTGTCCTGTTTGGCGCTCGGTCCGGGCTTCTCTTGCAGCGCACCCTAATGTAGTAGCTCCGGGGGGAGAATCTGGACGCGGGCGGGATCTTCCGTCAGCAGATGGCACCAAGTAAAATTAAGCTTATCTGCTCTAGATCTCCGGTCTATTTGGACTACACAAAAGGGCCAGGAACAGCCACCGTCTGTCTTATATACAGATCAACACGGCTCAAATTGCGACGACTCAATAGTTTGTGGTTGGCGAAATGCTATTTTAACGGGCAAATCGACCATTCCCTTGTGCTATTGCGATCGTCGGCGCATCAATCACCCCTCTAGTGGCTCGGCGCCCGCTTCTTGGCCTTGGCGGCGCTCTTTGACGCCGGCGGACAGCAAGACGAAACCTTGCACTGAGTGAGAGCCAAGAGTTCGGTGTTACGGCTTTTCTCTTGGCAGGCCGAACTGTCTCCTGACCTAGCCAGTTTGGATCTACACAAGACCACGGGCGCCCTGATATTGTGCCAAACGTCATGGTCTAGGATCTAGTCGCCTCTGCGCTGCTAGTCTGTCCTCGGCTGCCGTGTGCTCTCTGCTGAGCGGTTTTCTCGCAATGGAGAAGCTGTCTCGCGCGTCGTGAGCACCGGGGCTCTAGACAGTCAAAAAGGGGACGGCTGCCTGCACTGGCGGCCGGGTTGGCTCCCCAGTCAGTTTCTCTCTTCTTCTTTCCTCCTCTTCCCCATCCTCCAATTTGATGTTCAGACAGTAGCAAAATGCCCAACCTCGACCTCAGCGAGCTCAACATTGTGCTTGGCGTGCTGGGTAGGTTCCCCAGACTTTGCTCTGCAAGACGCAAACTCACACTCTGCAGGCGCCTTCACAATAGTTTATGGTACCATATCAGTCAAGATCAAGCGTGCTTGGTACCTTGGCGAAGCCCGTCAGTGATCCCTCCCCACTGTACCCAACCTTGGCGCCTCTTGATTGACTGACCCTTGTCTTTATGCATCACAGTTCCTGCTGTTATCTTTGGCATCATCCTTGGACCACTGTCTGCAAAGTTCATCGACAGTGAGAGATGGGCCTCTGCAGAGCCCGGCCAGACTAATGCCATCACTCTGGTTCGTCTTCCTGTCCCCGTCTTGGTATACAAACAACGTGCTGATGATGCATCCTGCAGGGCGTTGCGCGTGTTATGATTGGTGTCCAGCTGGTCATCGCAGGCTACCAGCTCCCGGCCAAGTACAACTATGTCCACTGGAAGGAGATGGCCATGTGCCTTTTGCCCATCATGACCTTGATGTGGCTCTGCACCACCGCGTGCATCATGGCGACAGTGCCCAAGGTGACCTTTCTGGCGGCTCTGGTCATCGGGTCCTGCGTCACCTGCACAGATCCGATCCTCTCGCAGGCCATCGCCAAGGGCCCCTTTGCTGATAAGTATGTGGCTCGACCCCTGCGGGAGATCATCTCGTCAGAGGCCGGTGCCAACGATGGCTTTGGCTTCCCTTTCTTGATGCTTGCTACCTATCTGATCCGACACAACGCTGCCGCCGCGGCTGAGGCCGACCACGCCTCGCCGCATGCTCTGCTCGCTCGATCGGGAGACGTCGGCCGACTCGGGGGCGGCACCGGCGAGGCCCTCAAGAACTGGGTTGTAGAGACGTGGCTATATGTTGTTCTCATGTCGGTCGCCTACGGAGCCATCGTCGGATACAGCTCCTGCAAGGGCATCCGGTATGCCTTGAAGAAGTAAGTGGATCGAGCTCTCAACCTCTAGTGCATGGCTAATATGATCATAGGCGGTGGATCGATGCCGAATCCTATGTCCTCTTCCCTACCGCACTCGGTCTATTCATCATTGGCACTTGCGGCGCCCTCGGTACCGACGATCTCTTGGCCTGCTTCGTTGCTGGCAGCGCCCTTAACTGGGATGGCCACTACCTCAAAGAGACCGAAATCCGCCACGACGAAGTCAACTCTTGCATCGACGTGCTACTCAACTTTGGCGGCTTCATGTATATCGGAACCATTATGCCGTGGTCTGACTTCCATGACCCAGAAGGTACGGGCTTGACCTATGGCTGGCTCATCCTTCTTGGCTTCATGGTACTGCTGTTCCGCCGTATCCCTGCCATCATGGCCTTGTACAAGCTGATGCCGGACGTCTGCGCCAACTACAAGGAAGCACTCTTCATGGGCTATTTCGGCCCTATTGGCGCAGGTGCAGTGTTTTATCTCGAACACGCTCGCCACCTGTTCCCCGAGCTTGGGCACGGCGATCAAGAGGAGGAAGACCTACTTCGCGCCATGGGCCCTGTGGTCTACTGGCTTGTTCTTTTCTCCATTGTGGTCCACGGGCTTTCGATCCCGGCGCTCAACATCATCTACAACTATATGGGCGTGGAGCCCATCCAGGAGGACGCTGTCAAGATACGACGGGCCTCTATCCATGTGGCACCGCCAGCGAACGCGGTGCTCGACCTCAGTGATGAGAACACCTTTGTTGCGTATAACCGCTTCAGCGTGCCGGGGCTCAATTCGGTCGACCTTCAGGTACTGGAGGGACGCCCTTCCATGAGCCATTCTCGGAGAGAGCCAAAACGCGCCGACTCGACTGACGACGACGACGACGACCGGATGTCGCTGCCCCGATATGAGAGGGATTAGGATAACATTAAGCCTGCAATAGATTGTTTTGTTTCTTTTTCGAAGACTCGCTATTCCTGTAAAGCGCACGATGGATCAGCTGTGTAGACAACATGTGTTTGTCCTTTAGGTACACACGTGGCAGTGTCCATCTCCACCAAGCTATAGTCTCCTAGCATAGAATCAATCACTGATGTAACCCTCACATCCCGATAGCCTTGCCAGGCAACGTATAAAAAATGCCAAATAGTGGACGCTGCAGAACCCTTCGGAATGTTGGGTGATTGATTTTCGATGGGATCGGCGCTTAACAGTAAGCGACGGATCAGAGCACCCAAAGCAGAAAGTCTTCCGGTCGCAACACGTCAGATTCGACGAAATATCCCGTCGGACTTTGTGCGAATCCCAACGAGATCCAACGTCAGCACGGCCGCTCCGATGACAGTGAATCAGCCCTGCAGAAGAGCTTTTTAAAGGATCTCCAGGCTGCTGCAGGGCCTTGATCTTCTGTCATCTCCATCTCCAGGACTCGTCATCTCTCCGAAACTCACAGCTCACCACGACAAAGGCACCATGTCTGGCAAAAAGCCCCCTGTTCTCCCCGGCTTCACCGCCGTCAACCCGCAGATCCTAGTCCAGGAGGCTCTGCCTGAGAAGCCCCCGGCGGATCACCCGGAAGCGATCGTCATCTACGGCTGGGGCGATGGCCTCGCCAAGCACGTCAACAAGTACGCAGAGGGCTACCGGGTGCTCTACCCCTACTCGAAGCAGATCATCATCCTGAGCCCTATTTCACAAGTCATGTTCACCAGCCTCGAGCAAAGAACAGAGGGCGTGGTCCCTGTTCTAGAGAACCTCGACCAAGTTCTGGGCGACAGGAAGTCCTCGGTCCTTATCCACGCCATGTCCAACACGGGCGCCATCAGCTACGGCACTACTATCAAGGCCTTCAAAGACCACAACGACAGCGCATTCCCCCACCAGCTCCTGGTCCTCGACTCGACACCCGGAAGCCCCTGGCTGTCGCGTAGGACCCTGGGCGACTGGTCCCGCGCTATGAGTCTTGGCACCGCCAAGTGGTTCCCCTGGCCTTTCGCAGTCACGCAGTTCATCTGGGCTGGAATCCTTCTCGTAAACGGCAGTTACCAATGGTTGACGGGCACGGAGCCCTCTGGAGCATTCGCCCTGCGGGTGATTGACGACGACACGTACGAGACAAAGGATGCCAAGAGGCTGTATCTGTACAGCAAAGAGGATGACCTCATCTCTTACGAGGACATTGAGATGTATGTTGCCGAGTCCAAGCAGAAGGGCTACGAGATGCGGACGGAGCTCTTTGAGGGTACCGGCCATGTTGGACATATGCGACGGCATCCCGAGCAGTACTGGAAGGCGATTGGAGATGCTTGGAAATGGAGCAACGACGAAAAGCGCGGCGCATGAGTAATGAAATAGCATGGCAATCTTTTGGCAACACTGTTTGTATGTATAATGAGCACGCGAGTCTAGAGGCTTAGAGAGTCACTGTACGTTTACGGCTCAGTCATCGAGTAACACGATGCTAGTACGTATCATGAATCGCAAATAATAGAGACATTCACCTTGATCCGGTTGAGAATTACAAGAAATCAAAGTGGCCTGAAAAGTCTCTTTAGTACCATACACGATACATTAAAGCGCCAATTGAACTAAGTCACTATTATCGAGCTTCGTGCTGGTGGTATACTACCGCAGAAGGAGTTACTAACGCCAGTGAGAGAACAAAAGTAATCTATAAATATCTATCTATCATTGTCTTATAAACCTCTAGTTCTATTCTAGAATAATGTTTTACACTGCTAAATGCCATCCTTTGGATTTCGTTGTCGACCAGAGGCAGCTTCCTCCAGAGTCTGGCCCTCCAACGTCTGCTCACCATGCATTTTGCTCTCCTCGGCGGACATTGGCACGATGACGTTGTCTTCGGAAAAGTAGTTGCTTTCCTTGACGTGGAAAACAAGCACCCAGACGATCCCAGCGATGCCGAGTACGTAGAGTCTGTGTGAAAATCATCAGTAGCCGGCCGAATCAAGGTAAAAAGGGGACAAACTCACACTAGCTGAACCGAGACCTGGCCTAGGAAGCTCACCTGCTCTCCAGCCAGAACAAAGGAGATCATCATGCCCAGTGATGAGTAGAACTTGAACATGCCCGCCACTCGAGCGAGCGCCTGCGGGTCGTTTGTGGTTGCGGAGAGGGTCCATTCGGTGCACATTTGATATCCAGAGTATATGGAGCCGAATAGAACGTAACAGACGAAGAGTCCAGCCCATTCGGGATCAGACCAGTCCGCGCCGGCTGGGGCTGTGAGTGAGTCGACTTGGTTGATCTCGAGCCAGCTGATCAGACCAGATGAAGTACCGATAGCCACCGTGCCCATGATGGCGATACCGATAAGTCCGCGTCTCCGGCGTGACTGGATGAATCTGCTGTCTAGGATGCATATCAAGAGGCCTGGAACAAAGACTTGAATTGCTTGGTAGGCAAAGTTGTTGACGGAGCGAGTTCGTAGGTTAAAGTACCGAGCTGGTGATTGTCAGTTCCTGTTTGGAATGATGGTATTTGTGCAAAGACACTAACAGTTAATGCTGCTCACGAGAGCCAGAGGCATCTCGCACACGATCTGAGCAGGTGCAAGGAGGATGTACCGCCAATCACCCAGAGTCTTGACCGCTTCTCTCATCTCAATTCCGAGATGAGCCTTTTCGAACAAGGCGATATGTGTGCCGTCTGCTCGAACCACCTTCTTAGGATGGACGATGAAGAAGAGGGCGATGAAAAATGCCGAAGCATGGATCGCGATGAAGATGATGTAGACAGGAGTAGATACTCCAACTGGTTTCGTCTGGTCAATGTTTAGGCTCAGAGAGATGGAGCTGCCAAGCATAGCACCGACGCTCTTGAGAATCCATTGCGTGCTGATGTACTATCGTATAGTCAGCAGGGGCTTCATTGAATTTCCAGGTACTAACTCACCAGGCCTTTGTCTTTCTCTTCTGCGTACGAGAACTGCACATATGCAGCCGCCGTCCAGAGGAAACCACCCGTCAGACCAAGGATGGCCCCGGACATTAACGGAAACCACGAGTTTCCAGTCCGATCAAAGTACCACAGACCACCGACGTACAGCGGATAGCCGACGGAGCCCACCATTAGACTCAGCTTGGGCCTCAGGGTGTTGAGGATACTTCCGCCAAACAGACCGATGAATGCCATGAGGCCGTAGAGAATCGCGTTGGTCTTGTTGGCTACATCTGCGGCACCGGGCTGTCCTCCGCCGGCGCCGAGCCCGGTGAGGGCTGTGTATATGCCGGGCAGACAAAAGAGAATGCTGGTGTAGAGTTGTCAGTCGTGGAATAGCTGAGACAACCATAGAGACATACCATCCGACCATGAAATTCTGGGTGAACGGTCTCCGAAGAGTGGATTTGTATTTCGGCAACCCCATCATGGCGAAGCTGATGAGTAGAGAGAGGAATACTCAAGACGGTAAAACAAGGGCAGTGGCAGCTTAACCCGTAGGCATCACAACATTGTCAAGAAGCTGTAGACGCGGGGAACTGTTTACAGCGAGTTGACCGTTGGTTTTATACCTAGTCACGCGTCTTCTCTTCCTCGGCTCTATGGACGGACTGATAAAGGGACCTTTGCCATGATCTGCCAGATCTTTGCCTCATTTGCTCAGTCAAACCCAGGAAGATAGCGTTGTTTGCATGTTTGTCCGGATACTGTGGGGAATGGGATGGTTTCTTATCTCTAATCCCAACCCGGTGAGGCATGAAATACCGCCTGATTGGCTTGGACGTAGTCTAGCGATGCTCGCTTCGAGGATGAAGGATGCCAATGCGGGGAGACTCTGGGGTCCATATGAAGCTGGGAAGTCGGTTTACGGTGTGGGGAACGTCTTCTATCTCGGTATCTTATTCCTGGTTCCAACCTCTGGTGTTTGTGACATCATGTGTCGATAAAGGCAAGGTTTACTTGATGACAAAGCCGGCGATAGCCATGGCGCTTTGAGGGGTTGTTGAGCCTCGGGTTTGCTTCTACAGAGATTTGAACCTCTTACTCCAAAGTTGTTGTCAATTGCTCTGTCTAATCTAGCCGACCAAGGCTGCTGAGCTTAGGCATCATAGATAGACTGAGGCTGAGAGATTGCGCTGGTATATAGCATAGTTGAAGAAAGGTATATCTAGTCAAGTAGTATTCACTAAAGTTTAAAGCTATCTAAAATCTAAGGAATTATGTTTATCTTTTCCAAGGAGATTTATACAGGTTATGTTAGCCTTATAGTTGATCTTTCCTACGTATTGAACATTTTCAAGTATGCTAGAGAAGAACCCAAAACCACAGGGAGGTTTCCGTTAAGCCCATTCCAACTGCAAGACGTCGTAGCAAAGTGACTGTGATCGACCAATTAAAGCTAAGCTACCTGCGACAAGTCGGAACGAAATCATGGTCAGATCTGGAGGGTTAGTTCTTGAATTAATGATTGACCCCCATGAAGTTATCTGAACTAGTAAAAGTACACGTCTTTACGAAGTAGTCGTAGAAGTCCAATTGACAAGATAGCTTCAACCGAGTCAAACGAGTGGCTCATCTCTGGGGCGGTTTAATCAGTATTGGCGACTTTTCGCTCACCCGTAATAAGAGGCATTTATCCTGGTAGAGTTAAGAGCAAAAGGTATATGCTTTATATTAAAGTAAGAACATCGAATGTTAACGGCCAAGGTACCTCCGTATCTCTGTACCGGCAACGGAGACAATATTGGCTCTGTCTGTTTTAGTTGAGTATTATTTATCCAGTTGTCGTGCACTTCTCCAATATCTTTGTCCAATGTCAACCTCCTTCACCTAATCATGAACACTTGCAAGCCCTTACCATCCATCTAGCAAAGGAAAGACTGGCATCCTCCCGCTCATTGATGTACCAACTGGTCAAGTTCTCGCGGAGTTTGGCAGTTTGGACCGAGTCCCAAAGTTCCTCAGCAGGGGTTTTGGCATCGACGATCTCCGGAGTGGTGCATTCGGCTTTTCCTAAACATATCTTGAGTGCAAGTGTGGCCTGATGTGTTACCCCCGTGTATTGCACCTGACTTTACTCAAGTTCAACTGACTGAGAGCAGTCACAACTGCTGACCAGTATTCATTGATCGGATAGTACCATTACATACGGTTTGTTACCTTGCTACACTTTTAGCCACAATCTACCCAACCTCATTCGCTCTTGATAATGAGCTTCTTGAGTGATTCCACAGCAGCCTCCGCATACGCATTCGTGTCCGTCCTCTCACCTTCAAGAGAGTCAAACACCTCAACCGAAAGCCAGCTTCGAAATCCTGTCTTGAGCACCGCGCCCAACATGTCTTGAACGGGCAGGTAGCCACCATTACATGGCAGGGGCCGAAAGTCGTGACTCCATCGTGCCCTTGGCCTGCTGCCGCCTTCGTCTTTGCGGTCCTCAATCGGCGGATCCATCCTGTACGCGTCCGAGATCTGCAGCAGGTAAATCTTGTCGGCGGGAACTGTTGCAGCGAGCTCCTCCAAGCTCTTGCGCCAGCGGGACTCGCGCTCTGCCTGGCTGCTGGCTTCTACGAGGCCGTTGTTTGTAGTCGGGTCTCCATATTCACCGCCTGCTGTCTGGAATGTGTCCAAACAGAGGCCAAGGTTTGGCCTGTCCGCCTTTTTCACAATGTCCCATACGTTCTTCCAAGTCGGTGCGTGTGTGGCCCAGCACCAATTCTCATACGCGATCCGAAAGCTTTTGGTTGCACAGAGGTCGGCTAGCTCTGCGAGGTCACCGGCCAGATCATCAAAGGATGATGAGATACCCTCGGAATCAGATGATCCCACCTACAAACTATTAGTAAGACAGACCTAACCAGCCGATGTGGCCTTGAGCTTACCTGAAGCATTTTGGTGCCAACAGCTTCCATGACCTTCATCCAACCCCGAGCTCTTCCAAATACTTCTTCTCGCTCCTTATCGAACTCGCCCTTCTTCCATCCTTCAAAGTTTGCAAAGGGCTGCAGCATGAGAATCTCAAGACCGAGCTCGTCTGCAAGCGACTTGATCTGCTTTGCAATATCGGCAATCGCATCGTAATCGTCTTCCTTGGGCTGTGAGCCACTGAGAAGCTCGCCGTAGCTCAGAATGTCGGGCATGGCCAATTCAATGCCGTCAAAACCAGCGTTTCTGATTGCCGCCATCTTATCCGGCAGTGTCGCCTTGATCTTTGCGGGGATGCTGCATGTTGCAAAAGATATCGGGATCTCGGTCCCTTGATACTGGATAACCATTTTGTGGTCTTGAAGTTGGTACTTTTCAGAATCGATCCTCCGGATTTTGAAACCCCTGCACTGATACGTGATATGTTGATATTGAAACCATTGAAGTGTTTTGAACTGCGGTTAGGTATGGTTGACGTCATGTGAGCAACTGTTGCATCACTCTGATCATGGGCCTCTGACGCTAAGTTAACGTAATGCCGCACTACGTGGTAATGGAGAGCTTAGGCTTTTATGAACCAACAGCAGGCATGAGAAATCTAAGAGTTGGATATGTTTATCTATACGAAATTTCAATAGTCTTAGTTGAGATCTGACACTAGTTTGTATGCTCAATCCAACAGTCTTGGTGCCGTATCCTCAATGCTCATACGCAGGGTTATAACCACTGATACTGGCGGTGGGCATATCGAGTGTGTCCTGGAGGGATTGTCAGTCATTGAGGTGTTCTTTGATGTTGTGGCAGTAAATCCCTCTTTAACAGAGGAAACACACATAGAATAGTCAGTCATTCAGAATAGCGGAAAACATTCGGAGAGAAATGTGCTTCGAGAGGGGACTCCCTGACTAGGAGCCAACTATTAATTAACTATCTCAATTGGTGTCTGATTCTTTTCTGACACTCTTTGTCTTGTGAGTCGCCTTGGCTTTGGGAAACAAACTACAGCATCTATATCAGGCCCTCGATGTCTAACCAGGCTGCGAAAAAAAGAAAGCGTCTAAAAAAAGGTACAGCACAGATTTGGTGGCCTATTTGATGCAGCCAGCAACTTCAGCCCCATCAGCTCTCCTGCAGCCCGGTCTTGAAAATAGGAATTTCATTGGGTCACTTTGAGGCCGTGGAAAAGGGACCAAAGATCTGCATGGCAATACACGGTCTAAACTGAGTCTAGATTATCCCAAAGTGTAAGTTGAATGCAAGCTATTTTTGTATAGACCACGCCAGCCCCAGGGTGGACCCATCAGTCCTACGGGCGTCTAGAGCCTTGGGCATGAGTTCATAATATATGCGAGTGCTTGGCCCATTTGCGTTCTCTTGATTTCAGTACTTGAGTTCTCAAGCACAATTCCCGCATTGAACCTCACCGCTATCTACACCATCTGAATTCTGAAAACACATTCTTGTCGACATGCTCAACCAACGCTTCGCAAGCCTTCTCTGGCTCTTGAACGTACTCTCGGTGGTTGTAGCCCAAGATGAGGGCAGGACCCAGTCACCCAAGTACAACTGCCTCGGAGGTCCCGCTTTTGGTCTTGAAGCTGCCTGTGATTTCAACAACTTTGAGGGACTCCAAGGCCGGGCGCCGAGTGAGCTTCTCTACGAGATCATCATGCAGGTGGATCTTCCCAACGATACCTTCTATCCAAATGAGGAGCATGTGACATGCCTCTTTAAAGACACCAGCTTTATCCTTGATTTCGAGGCCGGCCTTCGCGCCATTGGTTTCCAGATCGACATTAAGGAAGCAGGCAGTGAGTTTGACCGTACCCCTCTACTGTAAGAGAGTTACTGATCAGGCCTCGAATGCAGAAATCTGCGTCTTCGCCAAAGATATTCCCAAGGGCGGCCTCACCCTCGGCGAGATCCGAGTCCTATCGCGGGCTTTGATCAGTGAGTGCGACAAGTGCGGTCGCATGACGGTGAACTACCTTTCAAAGAAGGAATCAGACCTTGGATGGCTCGAGTTTGACTGGAAGAAGAGCGCAATCTGCCAGGAAAACTGCATCCGCCCTGGACATGGTCTAAAGACTGAGAACAGTACCGACAGCTCCAGGGACAGAGAACGGAACGCTTACTTTGGCAACGGGAACGGTGGTTCGTTCTCTAAAGGAGGGTCCGTCCAAGAAGCAGCCATTCTAGCACTGTTGTGCTTTTGGTTTGCGATCTGCATTGTACTTTAGGCAGGCTATATGAGAGATTGGAGATGGCTATGGGAAATGGATCCGCGACATAACAGCTGCAGCTTTGGTGGTAGATCTTACAGAGGTTACTCATAGCCATCGTGCCACTGGGCTTTGCAACGCTGTATGTCTCGGCAGCCAAGACCGCAAGCTGACAAGGCTACGGTGACAAGGCAAGGAGAGAAAGAACTAGCCATCTTTGCTGTTGAGGGTTCATGGAAGACTGTCAGCTTTAGGGATCTATCAAGGAAGACCGCGACGCAATGAGTAATATTAATAGTAACTATAACAAGTGCGAATACGTGATCTAGATAGCATTAAGATTATCTATCTAGTGATAGATAGGCAGTTTAGCAGCCCTAAGCAGGGTGTGACCCTGCCTAAGCCTCTAAAAAGGGATAAGTGGGGTACTAAGACTGCCCTGGTAAAAAGTAATTCAGGGCTTACAGTAGTATCTCGAGCTATGCGGTATTCTTGTCTATTGATATAGATTTCAACGTTAGAAAAAGCTTAAAGAAGTGGTCTTATTTAACTCGAGTTAGCTTAAACTATAGTTCTACATAGCATTGATAAAATAGTATAAGACAGGTCAGCGACCTTTCCTAGGTTACGAAAGTTGACTACGGAAGGGTTTCCTCCCTGAGTATAAAGGGGATTTATACTATTTAGCTGGTGAGTCGAAGATATTCGCATCCTGCATAACTTTCAGAAAGGTATTTTTGAGTTATCGAAGCCCTATGCGATGCGGCATCTAACTTATCAATCTAAGTCGCTGCGTTGCAAGGTTTATGTACTAAACATCTACTGTCTTCGTTCATGATGAATCTGCCGAGCTACGTCGACCCCCTTGATGGGTGTAGTAGACTTATAATCTAGTATAGGGCAATGGGCTTTCTGTAGTAAGTAGTGACGAGCTCAATGGATCTTCGATTATTACAGAACGACTGAACGTTGCCAACCCAACAGTGGTGACTGTACGTGACTTGAAAAGTTGGCTATAGTTCCCCAGCACCTGGGTTTGGCTTTCTATCGCGAACTTCTGTCGTCTCTACGCCAGCCTTCTCGGAGAATTTAATTTCCTCCTCGTGGAACACCTTGACATCACCAAAGATCTCATCAATTTCTTCTAGAGATTTGCCTAAAGTACGTTAGCACAGGCCTGATAAATATATGGGAACCCACTTACCTCTGGTTTCGGGGTAGGCGAATGCAAATACGAGAGCGCAGAATGCGTTAGACACGATGAACAGGATCTTGTATGCTGTTTAGTCAACTGTAGATCAGGGATCCTTTGTCTTCAACTCACGTAGTACTTCCAGCCCACTTCAGCCAAGGCAATAGGCGAACATTGGGTGATTATCAGACTGATCGAGTAATGGACAACTTGGACCAGAGCGTTGGCCTTTGCACGCAGCTCAGTGGTGAAGACCTCGGGACTATGACATATGAGATCAGCACGAGTAAGAATAGCTTCTAGTGTACTTACGGGATGATCCAAGTCATAGGTCCCAATAGAGCAGAGTAATTGGCAGAGACCGCAAAGATGCAAGCAATGAGGCCTCTTTGCGCAGCAGCATTGGTAGGCATTCCAGGCCTGGCGGGATACAACGCCGCAATGATGGTGATGATCATATAGCAGAGTGATAAGAGTGAAGAGCTGATGACCAGGATCTTCTTGCGGCCGATTTTATCAACGAAGAAGAGGGACAGGAAGCAAGCTACCGGAGCCACAGATCCGTAGAGCCCACTGACGAGGAGCTGTCGGTCCTGATCAAACTGAAGCGTGGCGTAGATAGCTGTTTGGTAGTATTGCACGAACGAGATGCCAGACAGCATAGCAGCTGCCCAGACGAATGATCCCACAAAGAGTCGCTTCCGAAACGTGGGTGTCCTGAACAGATCGGCCCAAGACAGTCGACCCTGAGTTTGCTGTTCCTCGGCGATATTGACCTGAATGACGGTGAACTCAGTGCGGCACCACTCATCGTTGGAACCATCGTAGTGATAGTTCCGGAATGCTTTCTCGGCTTCTTCGTAGCGGCCCTTTAAGCACAGCCATCTAGGGGACTCGCCAAGGAAAAGAACACCAACACCGAGAAGGAGAGCAGGTATACTCTGTATGGCAAAGCCGAGTCGCCACTGGTTGGGATTTTGCCATTTTCCTTCACCCACACCAGTCCACAGGGCGACGAAGAAGCCCCAGGCAACCACTTTACGCTAGTTAGAACATGTTGTCTGTTGTTTATGCTGCATACTTACTCATCTGGTTTACTGCAGTGATTTTGGCTCGTTCGTTGGTCTAAAGCGTGGTTAGCATCGTCCGTTCAAGCTTATCCGGAAGCAACTTACTTTGGCAATCTCGGCACCAAATACAGGAGCCACACCGGTGATGGTTCCCACGGCAAAGCCAACTAGCAGTCGCCCCAAGATGACTGGAGACTCGTCAGAAAGATACAGCAAAAGCTCAATAGCTTACTCACGCATGGCAACATGGGCTGCGCCGGCCATCAACGCGCCGCCAATCACGCCCCAGATGCAGCCGAACGCGATGGCTTTGCGTCTACCGAGCCGGTCACTGGTTACTCCGACTGAAGCGCTGCCCAGCCATGCTGAAAGCGATAGTCAGTATAGATCTTTCTCTAGTTGCGAGGGTCGTATCACCTCCTGCCTGGTAAACAGACACAATGGCACCCCGTAGAGCCGCATCAGGGTTGCCAAAGTAGGACAGGAATGAAGTCAGTGCTAAACTAGGAGTAATGATGCCCGAGTCACTAGTGAAGAAAGGTGTGAGTAGAATAACGTCAGAGTTGCATGGAGTTGTGACCTACAAGCCATAGAGAAAGCCTCCCAGCCCGAGGAAGATGGCGGTTAGGAAGGGCTTGCTCAGCCAGGCGTCACTCTTGACCATTGCTATTTCGACAAGCAAGAATAAAGAATAAAGTGTTGGACTGTCTATCTCAGCCCCTAAACATCAAATTTGACAGTCATACCTGCTGATATTTGAACTCGGGGTGTAATTACCCGGACGACAGGGATATCGCGCTGGGGTCTCCGCGCTCAACCTCTCCGCATGTCCTGATGTAGTTTAGGACGCGGGGTTCACGGGGCAAGACGGGGCTCTGGAGTCAAGGTACAAAGCCTAGTCGCCCTCGCTTCCATTGAACGAGGTCATACAGCATCTCGTTTGTGCCTGTAATAATCAAAGCGGCGGGGGTGGCTTGTCGTTGATGCCAAGATCGGCAGATGACATGGCAGTTGAGACAACATGACCAACTGTACAAAGGAGAAAACAAACCTCGGGTCATACCCGGGTTTTACGATCGACAATCCTGGAGTGTCTGACACTGACAGACAACGGTTCAGCTTGCAACTTGTTGCTACTCTGCATCTCAACACCCACGACTAGTCAGTCATCAGTGTTCAACCCCCGAGATAATGATCATACAATTACTCGCCTACACCGCTGTTGCAGCGGCTCTAACATACCTCGTCTTGGCGTTTCCCAGGGTATGCATGAGTTGACCAATCTAAATGTCTTGATTACCACATGACTGACTCTGATTCCCACCCAGCTGCAACAAGAATGGAAGCTCTATTCACATCGCTCAGAGCTCCCACCAGGTCCAAAGGTCATCAAGACCGGCATCAGGAAACCATGGCTGTGGTTTCAAGAGCTGAGTCAACAATACGGCGATGTCGTCTATCTCCAGCTTGGACCGACGCCGACTGTTATTCTGGGCTCTGCGCAGGCGGCCTGGGATCTTCTTGAGAAGCGAGGTGCCATCTTCTCTTCTCGTCCTCGGTTCATCATGGGCGGCGAGCTTCTTTCCGGGGGGATGCGGGGCCTCATGGCTCCCTATGATTCTTTTTGGCGACGCTGGCGAAAGCTTTTGCACAGCGGCTTCATGCAACGCCAGAGCGAGACTTACCGACCGATTCAAAACCTCGAGTCTAGAGTGTTGATGCACGACCTGTTGAATACACCCGAAGACTTCCGGACGCATCTCGAACGCTATGCAGCGTCTGTCATTGTTACTGTCACTTATGGTAGAAGAGTCGAGGACGTCCGAACCGATATCGTTGTCCAGCGTAACGCCGAAGCCATGGGCCGGCTGACCTCGGTCAAGTACTCTTCTCCAACAAATAACTCCTTGAGCAATGGCTGACATTCACACAAGTATCCCTGGGAAATTCGCGGTTGAGCGGTACCCGGCGCTGAAATATGTGCCATCCATTCTGGCCCCCTGGAAGGCTGAGGTGCTGCAGCAGAGGAAAAAGGACATCCAGCTCTACACCGAACTCATGGATGAAGTGCGCGACAAGGTTGCAAACGGCACGGCACCGGTCTGTTTCGCAAAACACATGCTTGAAGAGCAGGCCAACCTCGGCATGTCAGATCTCGAGATAGCCTACACCGCAGGGTCGCCCTTTGGTGCTGGTGTAGAGACTGTAAGTGCTCTCTACCTTTAGTTTATCTTGCTGAGCATCAAGAACTGATACTGTCTCATATAGTCAGCTGGCTCTCTGGCTAGCTTCTTCCTTGCATGCGCCAAGTTTGGCCCTCAGTTCATCCCAAAAGCCCAGGAGGAACTGGACCGCGTCGTAGGGAGCGACCGTCTCCCCACGTTTGACGACCTGCCCAAGCTCGAGTATATAAGAGCCATTGCCTCGGAAACCCTGCGATGGCGGCCGGTAGCTGTTCTCGGGGGGACTCCTCATGCAAGCACGGCAGATCATGTATACAAGGGCATGTTTATTCCGAAAGGAAGCACCATCATAGCCCCTCTCTGGAGTAGTAAGTATCGACCGGATCATCTCGGATGCCGTTGTTAACCTCTTGTGCTAGTTCATTTGAACGAAGCCGACTTTCCAGAACCCCATGAGTTTAAGCCAGAGCGTTTCATGGAGGAGCGCGATTACCCCGGTAACCTTGGACACAGTGCTTTTGGCTGGGGCCGTCGAATATGCCCCGGAATGCATCTCGGCTCTGCTTCCGTGGCAATCAACATTGCTCGTGTGCTATGGGCCTTTGAAGTCAACCCGGCAAAGGATGAGAAGAACAGAGACGTCGAAGTTGATATGTGAGTAACTCCGTCGCCATATATAGACCTTGGACATGAATATGATGCTAATTGTACTTTGCAGATTTGCCTACTCGGATGGCTTCAACTCGAGCCCTCTCCCATTCCCGTGCTCTATCACGCCCCGGTCTGCGAGGCACGCTGAGGTGGTTGAAATTAGCTATCAAGACGCGCTGGAGGCTTTGACATCGTACAAGTCCACCGCGAGTAAGGTCTCTTGATGCCTGGAAATGAGGAGACATCCATGTGTACTTTTCATAACCGTGGCTCAACCTGCATAAAAGACTTTGCCCAGAGATAGTCTACGCAGAATATTAACTTTTACGCTTCTAAAAGGTTCTTTTTTTCTCATATAGAACTTCCAGGTCTACCACGTGCTATGTGAGTTACTATTATCTGTGCTGTTCTATGTGAGTTTCCTCTATCAAAGAGGGATTAGATGCCACAATATCAAAGAACACGGTTTCTTATCGCATCTTTGGCATCATATCCCAATATCAACACAGCTGCCTAATTTTTGTTATTTCTACTGCATTGCTGTGTGAGTTACACTCCCGGTCTGTATTATAGAGGCAAGTCAAAAGTTTAGTCATGACTCAGACAGTGAGGCTTGTCTAAAGCTTATTGAAATGTGGTGTTTATACTCATCCTCATGTGTTCGAGGATCGTTGTGGACCCCACGACGTATTCTTCTCACCCTGTTGCTTCTATGGATATCACCTCACCACACCTTCATGGGACGGATATTTTGACAATATCGACCCCATGTGCAGTGACAAGAACGTGTCAAGTACCTGGTTGATGGCGGACTGTGGACTGCTTGCAAAGAGTCAAGACTCATGATGGAAAAGCATTTCAACACCTCAGAATGGGATTACCAGCGCAAGAATGACCCCAGATCGCTCCACAGCCCTAACTTTAAGCCATTGCATATACCGGCAACAGCCTATTTCTCCCGTGATGGCGGTGCTCCCCATTACTTTACCGTTTACCCGCACCAGGATCTTTTGGATCTTTCTTCCTCGCGGTTGGCCTTGGCCTCTCCATGATATCGCCGTTGACCACGCCGACTACCATTGCTCGGGAGTAGACTCCAAAGCCAGCGTCGAGACGTCAACATAGGTGGGCATGAGCTCGAAATGGACGGCTCACGACTGATATTACCCAGGCACCCGTTCTTGTTACTCGGTTTGTAATGCTCTTCATACTAGCCCTCTTGGTCGCCTTCTCGGCTGTTGAAACTTGGCATTTGCTGGACTGCATTGGGGCGGATCTCGTATGCATCATTGGGCTGGATTAAGATATAATGGAATTCGAGCAATGTTTGAGGGGGAGTGAGTTGTAGATCTATATCCTGCTCCGTTAGTGTAAGACTTCGTAGTTGCTTTTGTGCCCTCAGAGGACTATTGAACTAGCCAAGCTCATGACTTGACCATATCGTTAATTTCACGCCATGGCCATATTCAATAGACTTGAATGGCCTCCCGTAGGTCTTTTATCTTATCAATGCTCGCAAGTGGCATGCGGCTGCACGTGTGGCTAGCACGTGCCAATGACTGCTTTCACAATGCGCGCTTGAATTTCCTCTCTTCTTTTTCTTTTCCCTCGTACACCACCCACCACCACTACCACCACCACCGCACGCCGAGGTATGTTTCACCTTTTTTCTCTCCTTTCCCAACAGCTGTGTCTTCTTTTGCGTTGATCTCTGGACTATTCTACTTATTGGCAGACTGCAGCAGGCTCGTATGTATGTGATACTCCCTGTTTCCCCAAGGCCAGGCTTGCTAATACGCAGTTACGCAAAAACAGACAGCACTACGCCTATCGTATGTTCAACCTCAACTTTCTGAAAGTGGCGACATGACTGATCTAGCTCTCGTTGAAAGATCAGAATCTTTGAATCGCGCGGTGAGTAACAATCACCCGGCGGTATACCACACTGTCATGTCCGCTCTCGTGGCTAAGCACTCAGCTAACTCTTCAATTCCAGCGCTATCATCCACGTAAGATCCAGTCTCCATGTCGAAGCGGTTGAACTCTTAGCTGTTGCTAACGGGCAATGCAGCATGCCTAAGAAGAAATCCGTACGTACCTGGACAATATCCTCCCTGGCCCAATATGCACATGCGCGGCTGTCGTCGGCCACGGAACTGAATTTGCTAACATGTTTACAGAATCGCCCCCCCTCGCCCGGCCCCCAGCGGGCCAAAAAGGTAAGACATCGCCGGGCACTAAATTGTTACTTGACCGTGGCTCTACAAAAGCCCAGCCTCTGAAAGCAAGACGAACTCTCGCTAATTCTTTTGGTTTTATAGCCCAAGACCGACGTTAGTTTCAAATGCCCCTTGACAAATCCACTTAATCATCATGACTGAACCTCTTGTTTAGATCGCTGGAACCAAGGAAGTAAGTGTTCACCTCGAGTCAATGTCGCGAAAAGGGCATTTCTGACACTTACTCTTACTTAGCATGCCCGTCAGATGAACGAAGTGGGTAGATAACTAACTACAGTATACTACCCATGGCTAACCACAGTATAGTATTTCATGGGTCGAGCCACCGTAAGGAACACTACTTCCGAGTTAATAGTTTGACGGAAACTGATATCGATGATGCTTGTAGGACAATGACATCAAGTCCAAGGTATGTTCAATCCAGTCTATATTTCCCACATACAGATTAGTGACTGATAACGTTTGTAGGAGTATCAGGCCTTGGCAGAGGTATGTTCAATACAGCCTACGTATACTATGGGATTCCATTGAGTCTACGGGTACTATCATCTAGCAGAAGCACCACGATTGGTGCGAGGTAAGTACTCTCTATCTTGTCCAGAAGCACTACTGACATGCCTATAGGAAGATCTCATGAACGCCGCCGTAAGTTACAGCTGATCCGATTCAATATGATTTCCACTCTGACGAGATCCTACGATCAGCGCTAGGAGCAAAAGGTCGAGGTATGCTCCCCATCGAGTCAAATATATCCGAGATCGATGCTCATTCGTAACAGGAGATCTTGGAGAAAGAGGCCAGTGGGCCGTCTCTCGCGGTCAGTAAACCCGGTGCCCTTTTCCGTGATGTGTTACTGAAACTAATGTTGAATAGACCCGCCTCCAAGCTGCCCGTGTATGTGAACGTCTCTGAAGATCTTTTGGAACCGGGCATACTGACGCAGTAACCATTTTAGACCAAAGCTGCTGCTGAAGCAGCTGCTGAAGCTGCCGTAAGTCACTACTAACATTGAAGTTACTTGCAAATAGCTGATATACAAGAAAGGGCACGTCCTCCGCCAAGGACATCGAGGAGGAGAAGGCCGTAAAGCGTGAGGCAGACGTAAGTACTACATCCCAGCACGAAAGAATTGAGTGATACTAGCCCGTCGCCAGTGACCTCCTTTCAAGACGAGTATGACAGGGGCTGGAACCCGAATCTGCCTTGGCCACCGATCAAGGCATTCCAAGAACATGGCATTAGTAGCTTACTAGTAAATTCAAAAGATCCTCCTAGGTTGACTTGAAAAGATGTCTGTATTACTCTGCAATTATGCAGTCATCTATACGGCGAATGTGCACCGGAACCTAGGTTTCTCTTAACATCCAACACTCATAATCTCTCAGGCTTTAGGTAGCTTTAGACCATAGTTAATACTGCCCGACCGGCCATGTTTCACATGGTTCATAGGATATCAGAGTAATGACTGTGGCTCTATACCAACAGTGTTTATTAACGACCACTGGGGCGCTGTCTCAAAGTTGAGCACAAATATAATACAGAAGGGTTCGCTCGCATCGCCCTAACCTGGCGCTCCATTTATCATCTCAAAAAGAGTCCTAAAGGACATGGTTTAGATGCACTGAGAGTAGTACTCGTTGTAGTTGGTGCAGGTGAGGCCAGACTCGCACTTGGTGGCACCAGTCCACGAGGCGCCACCGCACTGCTGGTATCGGCCAGCGGCGGCACCGGAAGAGCTACCTTTTCTGTCCTCTTCCTTGACGGGGGCAGCCGGAGGGGCAGCCGGAGGG
>JABEYC010000454.1:0-18451 GCA_013266195.1 Fusarium zealandicum
GAGAAGGTTGTAAATAGAGGGCTTGTGAGATGTTGTGAGGTGGAGGTTGGTATTAGGCTTGCAATGTGAGGCCGCGGGGCATTTGAGATTGCAATATCACGTGATGTATAAGGTGAATGGGGGCGCGGGGTGAATTTCGGCTTAAATAGGAAGGCGGTTAAGATAGGCGATATTTCAGCCAATCCCTACACTGTATTTGCCCTTGTAGCTTGAAATTGTAGTAGCTGTGCTTTCCTTAGCTAACTTTTATAAGAGTAAGCTTACGCTAGCTTTACTTAGTAATCTACTTCGTTTTTCCCTAAGCTTTAAACAACCGCGTGCACTTAAATAATATGGATATGGAATTATATTAAGTTACTCTCTATTTATTTACTATTATTTAATGTAACTAAAACTTCCTTTTGTTATTGCTATAGTATTAATAAACCTTAATTCTATATATAAAATAGTGTGAATGGGCTGACTTACTTAATGTGGATGACTAATATTCCTACTTACCCCGGTCATTTTCAACATTAATTAATTAATTCAAGTTAACTTGAAACTCATTGCATTACCGTAACTTTAGTTATCTATTACTAAAATACTGGGTATTTGATGTCCTTTATGTAATGAATCGATATATCTATTTAAAATATATTTTACTTACAAGAAATTAGGGGTAACCCAATTCCGTTGGGGGTAATGGAATCGCTATACTTGTTTATTAGTATCTTTTTCTTAACTATAGAGTTTCTATTAGAATCATATACGATTCCGCCAGGCAGTTAGGATAGAGGATCTTATAGTTCAGAGCGCAGAGAACGCTAAGACTATTAGAGATATCGAGTCAAGGGTGAAGGAGTACGAATTACTTGATACGCCACTTGCGGACATCGGCATGGGTCTGGCCGAGGGCCTTGGTTGGGTAAGTTCCAGGCTCACCTTCCTCTCGTCACAAGAATGCTTACTTTGATAATAGCTTGGAGGTAACGTAGCCAAGCTGTGGGGAGATGACGGCTACGACAGAAGCCAGAAACCAATGGAAATTTTGCGAGAGGCGCGATTGTGTCTCAGCAACGAACGAACGCGTGCTGCTGGACTTGTCCGCCAAATTTCAGAAGCCCAGATACGCTGCTTGAACCTGGAAGCCGACTTGCAGGTAAACACACAAATGCAAAAGCAGATGCCCGAGCTAGTTCAGGCAGGTGGCAACCTCTATGATACGGCCGGTAAAATGGTGCAGCTCATGCTGCTACTCAAGACCAAGTCGGTCGACCTGTGCCGCAAAGCCGCTGACATCTCAGTATACGCTTCTACTGATGTGGGAGGTGCTAGTAAAAAGTCGGACTTCACGGCTGGAATTTTAGATATTTGCGAATAGGCTCTGATTGATCCTCGTCTCACAGACGAAGTCAAAATGGTGTTGGACGAGCTAGTTTCAGGCTACGAGGGCACATCACTCGATGCGGACTTGGGAAGAAAACTGAACATGGTGACGGCCGAGTTGAAGCGTCTAGAGGCTTGATCAATATTGCGAAATATTCTATTTAGACTATTTATTCAGTTTATCTTTCATTGAAAAGATTATCCTTTCTAAACTTCAGTCATCAGATATGAGAAGTGTTTGTGGGTAAGTGATGAACCACCATTGTCGAGCTTCCAAACAGCTCTCTCTATTCTATGTGGGATGATAAGATGTTTCAATTGCTTATATAACTCCTAGTCGTTTAGTAGATGGCAATAAGATAACGATTTTCACAATCCAGGTTAGCAGAAAATCGAGCTCTACAAAGGATTCGCCGATATATGATAATCGACATAGCGTTGGTGTAGTATGGCGTAGTGGCAATCCTTCCACGAGACGCAAGGGGGTGCGGTAGATATTTTGGCAGATAGGGAGATGTGATGGGCTGAACCAATTCATGCGATCTGGTTTGTCACATCAACTCACGAAAGTCCGAGCCAAGATGCGCTACTGATATGTTTGTGGGGGTCAGCAAGGATATTGCTGTCTGAGAAGCCGAAAACATGCTTAACTGGTCCAGAGGCTTACTAGGGTGCACATCAGTCAATAGTTTCGTGCATGTCTTAGTTTTGCATAACAATACTTCCATATCTTAGAGCTTAGCCATTTATATAAACGGTTAGTGCTATAAATATGTTTGTCTTACGCGAGACTTTTATCAATTGCCTAGTAAGAAGAGGAGGAAGTGATGCAAAAGGTGTTACTCAATGCCTTTAGAACCAATTATATCTTAGTGTTTTTAGTGTACGATTGCCGTCAACCTAGTTTCTTCATAAGAAAACCAGAATTCTAGAGCGCCCTGCATTTCGAAACACGTCCAACCCTGCTGATCGTGATTATGCTCCTGACTACTAGTTCCCCTTACCATAGTTGCCTGTAACTGAACCGGGGTACCGGGTCGAACAAGAACCTGGCGACGGAAGCATAGATGAACCGGTTTCACATAATCTTCAACAGGGTCGGCATCGACTCGGCATTGCCCAAGTGACCGTTGCGCGCCGTTTTGGTAGTGCAATAAGATCCCCAGGCATAGACCAGTAAGCTTGTCATTGAAAACCCTCATGCAATCAACGAGATCCAGAGAAGCGAAGAGAAACAAGCGTTTAAAAATGGAGCATCGTCAATGAATGGGTGGTGAAACGGAGTCATTGGCGAATGATCTTCTTCCCCGGTGGGATAGGCGCCGATAACGGAAACGGGTTGCAGTTCGAGTGTGTCATATATCATTGTCATTGAACGTGACTTGCTTAGGAGTAAATCCTTTGCTTGTCTGGCAGAAGTAAGTCCGACTGACACGTCGCCACCTAGTTTCATGCGGAACTGAAATAATTAGACCTCTCTGATGTCACGCACTCTTTTTCAGACTTAACTCACAAGTAAGCAGGTACTACCAAAGGAACTACTTTCAGAAAGTGACATTCGGGCACCTAGTGCAGTGATATAGTCCTCTTGCGAAAATGGGACATAGACCCAAGCGACTGACCGTTGACGTCGGGGAGAGAGGCGTTGATAGGTTGCTAGAGCACAAGGAGCCTTTTGTGTATGGGCATGTATAGCGTAAACCTGGCCATTGCAGAAGAATAAAGTGATGCCGTTGGTTTGACACAGATCGATTGTTTTAAACTGAGTAGAGTGGAGGATATTGTTTGGATAGAAGCGGCATTTCTGCAAGTCGGGGGGAGATGGCGTATCCCAGGTCTGGAATCCATGACATGTCTTCGGCAATTCCAAACGTAACGATCCAAACTGGGCTCTCGAGTTAGTCTCGCGGTATTTGTGATTAGGAAGCATAGGCGTATTACCTTGAAGTGTACAATTACGCCATCAAGCAACTCATGGTTTAGTGTGACGAATACAAGGCCATCGGTCCGCCATCCTCTGAAAATTGGATTCCCAGGCAGTCTTTCAACCTCTTGAATACCCCGCGAGTCAATCGTCAAACGAACAACTGGAAGGTTATGGGCTGTCTCCGTAGTCCATGGTTGGCCGCCACGTTTCCAAGCTGAAACCCCGCGTAGGGGGATTGATACGAGGTGATCTGACGAAGGGTTTATCAAACGCTGAATCACCTCAGATGCTGCGTTGAACCGCCAGATGATACTCGTTGCCGAGTACTCGTAAATCATCTTGAGTATTTCTGGAGGAAGTGATCTCATTCTTGAGATGTTGACATGGTGAAATACTGACCAGTCTGATTTAACGACTGTTTCTTCCAGGCGGAATTCAGGAGCTTGACGCCACGGAGTTCGCCAGGCAGTAATAATCCACAAGTAGTCCAAAGATCTGTCTACATTCGAGCGTTGTGTGACAAATTCATAGCAATCAGAATGTACAGTGGACGCCTCGGGTGAAACGGCACATAGGCTACAAGCAGGCTTGCGGCACAATAATATGCCGTCCTTGGCTCGGATCCGATGCCCGTAACCTGGGAATATGTATGGACCAAGGCGTTGGGAAAAGGCGTTGGAGTTACCGTTACCGAGGACTTGAGGTTTGTCTCAGATTAGCATTGGGAAATTTAGCCCTGTTTGCGGACTTACGCAATACGAAGCGTTCAGTGACTTCGATCGAGCTGCCACAGATACCGCAATTTGGTCGGAGGCTCACATGACCGTCGCTTCTCGCGACAGCCGTCATGCTCAACGAGCGATTGAGGAACTCTGATAATTAGCAATGAAGTTTGTGAGATTCAGAGAATCGTGAAGGGTGAGGCTGTAGTGATATATTTAATACCATTTAGGGCCGCCGAGTAAGGAAGTAAACGAAGAGTGAGGCTCGAAAATAGGGTGATCAACTGTAAAGGTGGAGCGTTGGGCCCGACACTGAAATAATGATGCAGATAGTAATATTGTGCTGTTTAATAGAATATGTATGCAAGTACGGAGTAAGTGAGCGCCACCACCCACACCGTGGCGTTACCCGTGATAGGTACAGTACATTACCTAATAAGTGGATACTACATGTAACAGTACATTCCCTATGGGCCGCAAATTTCACGGCTTGGAATACGAAAGTTATATTATATAGTCAAAGTACTCTACATATATCTTTTAACCTGTCTACTCTTACGATAAAGGCTAGGAGTGTTACAAAAGGGTCAGCAGCCGCTCATCACCCTGACAATGGCGAAGTTGCTCCTCTTTCCATGTATCCCAAGGCTCCTTCTCTCCAAAGGCCTGCAAGATGCCATTTGCCAATGGCAATGCTGAGGACCATTCAGTCTCGAGCGCCAATCCCCAGAAGAACCTTCTCATTTTCCCATCCCCAGTGTAGCTAGCCAGCTCTGTGCTCTTTTCGCGCAAAGCGTTGCTTAGTGCGACGTCGTTCGCACTAAGTGATTCAGACCCATTGCAAAGACCCCTCATGTCTGCGGACACAAGTGATAACCCAAATGCCTCCCGTCGCGGAACCAAACGTGACATTTGCCAGTCAATGATACCAATGATATTGGGGTCCTCGTCAACCATCAGGTGATCACCCTTATCATCGACATGCTTTAGAAAGAAACCATGTTCATCGTCTGACAATTCTATCGCCTTGTCTTTCAGAAATTTATAAACCAGGTAAGCGTTAACGGGGAACTGTGGATACAGTTGACCGTCAGCGATCAGCATCAGGTACTGTTCAGCTCAGGCCGCATAATAGTCCGCCGACTTATCAACTGGACCCCAAGGGTCAAGGCAGACAAATCTGTCACTAGCCGTGGCAGATATCACAGGTTTATCTTGGGGAGACTTGACATATAGAGAGCCCGCTTGATGAAAAACGTGCCTCTCCAATTCCTCCAAGATATTAGCCAGGCCTTTCCATATCTTATTGGTGTCTCCTCCACCGTCCCAAGGCTTTCCAGCTAGCTCCTCCATTAGAAGGAAGCAGATCCCGACATCTTAATCTGTTCCTTCAGATGGGATGCCAAAGGAGAATGCCCTGGGTGCTGGCACGGTAGTATTCTCCAGGAATTTAAGGGTCGCGAATTCGGAGCGAATCAAGTATTCCGCCAGGTGGACAGGAAAGCCGGTGTTGAAGCCCGTTACTTGCGGCACTCGTAAGAGCCATGTTGCAGACCCGTCTTCAAAGCGGATGCGAGCGTGATAATTGGCACAGCCAGTAAGGGCTTCTGGCCCGAATGGCTTGGAGGGGTGTTCAATAGAACAAGTCTTTCCGTTGTTCAAGCTGAAAGCAAGTTCACAAACTGCCCTGTCATTGATCTGAGCACGGAGACGGCCGAGCTCGTTAACGATGAGCGCGTCATAGGCTTCATCATCGAGTTCCTTCACATCGTTCCACTATCAGTATGTACCATGTGACCTTGATTTGCGTGTCTCACCCCGGGTTTGCATTGATGAAAGCTTGACATCATATGCAATCCGCAAAAGTGACGGCTGCACATGTCACAGCCGGCTCCGATTGAACGTGCACTCGGTCTTCCGCACTCAGACACCGAGCAGTTAAAAACCCTCCGCATCATAGTACTGTATGAGCTGATGAAGACGTGAAGGATCAGCGGATCGAGGTATGGGGTATGGTGAAATGGTGAAGTTCTGCCAGAATTGGACCCCGCACAAATGGCATGGCGGAGGTTGGTTGGGTTTAACCTCCGAGGATTCAATCGGCCCAATCCAATTCAATGCGCCCGCAGTCTCCATGTATCATTCATTGGACGTGATGTCCTGGGGCCTTCGCCTGCACGAAATCCGATGGAGGGTGTGCACGGCCCCTTATGGTAGAGTCCACTAACCAAAAGTGCTTCGTCCTCCACCCCACCCCTATGGGGGGACAGGACCAGGTTCGTTCAGCGGGGTCTCGGGAATGCAGAGTACCCTTCCTCCGTAGTAGTTAGGACTCTGACTTGAATCTGCCCTTGGTGTCCTGGTATGACTTGCCGGACTTGCCAGTATGACCACGTCTATAGTTACGCTGTGAGGAGAGATTGAAAACTTAGGAGTCAATCCGTATGGATTCCCGAATTGCGTCTTTAAGTCATGATAACTCGTTAGAAGTTACTAATTCTCGCGCGATGTGTGGTTTTAGGCCGTTGATAACAGTACCCTTGGCGATATCGTTATAAAGACCAATTCTGATTGGTAGATACTGTCGTTTAAATTAAAGGTTAATTTAGTCTGGGCAACTAGCTCCTCGTAGTTAACTAGGATAGAGCGGCAAGAGCCGGTCCTCTAAATGCCGAGGCAAAAGTTCCGGCGCGTATGTGTCCGTGCGAATGCCGAATGTAACTGTATATGTTAGTGCGTTGAGAGATCGTCTATCTACATAGTAGGTAGGTAGGGTTTCTGCGGGATAAACTTGTTTTGATATCTCCCTTTTACTATAGCGTTGCCGTGCATATCCTAGAACGTCTTAGAAGAACTTCGTCGTGATCTGTCGTAGCTGAAGCTGTTGATATATAGTAGCAATTGGAGTTGTATCTATTTTCTATCTTCGAGGACCCCGGAAGAAGATAAAAAGGCTTGATCTATAAATCCTCGGTAGAATAGTCGTTAGACTGAATGTAGCTGCTTTCTCTCTAATATTGATCGCCCGTTTAGCCGCTAGATTATACAGCTATATAACCTTTGCATAAGGGTTTCTTTCTCTTACTATCTTATTGTAGATGCGTCAAGAGTATTATGAAAGTAAACCTAATAAAGCTTTCCTACTCTCTAATTATAGCAGTAGCGGCATACCTTCTACCTTATTATTGAGGTTTCGGTATAACCTTCTCTGACTTTTCCTATAGACTATTGTCTTAGCTTGATTTGATTTGTTATTAGCTTAATGATGTAAGCTGTTGAATCTTGGTTTAATGAAGTTCTCTAATCTTAATGATATCGCTAGCTTCAAAACTTCTGTCTACCGAGCTTTAGTAGGTAATAGAAACTCTTTTAACTTTTGGAGACTAAAGAATATATTAAGTTATCGTTAGACTGTTTCACGTGACTATACGAGACGTCTTGAAATTATGTTCTATATTGCTAAAGAAATATTAGTGGATAAGTTACTCTCGTCGAGTCCTATGTAATGTAAATAGCTTTCTTCGTTATTTTCCTTTCTAGCGCCATCGGCTACTACAAAACATGTGATATCTTGATTAGACTGGGATACTTCCCGAACTATCGAGCTTGGGGGAACCGTAACGTGGACTAAGATACTTTACTATAGCCTTTAATCTATGGGATAGTGTATTAGATGCTAGCCTGATTGGTACTATTAGTGTCGAATTAGAACAAATTGATAACCGCGCGGCGCAAATCGCTCACTCATAAAGCGTCAGGAGTGTTGGCTGCAACAGGACTCCTAGGTGGGCCTTTTTGCGCCGAGTAAATGGAGCCGCTTGCCTTCGCTAGCATATGTCCCATGACTGCGTTGTGCTGTTCCAGCCCCGTGGCAGCTAGGAAGACCGCTAGTGACTCGGCCCTACCTTCTACTGAAAAGGTGTCCTGGAGAGAGTACGGTATCCGATGGAAATGAACCAAGCCAGACGAGTCCTCAGGTTGTACCTTCAACATCCGAGCGTCATGCTCCACGTTCCCCGGTTGATGCAACTGCCTGTCTAGCCATGTAGACAGGAACTACCCACCGGATCTCTATGTGGAAGCCTGCCTCCTGTAACACCGACTGTACATCCTGATTGGTGAATTTTCAAATACTCATGTCTACCGCCTGTACTTTAGGGTAAAATAAATTAAGTTCACTACAATAGACTACAGGACTAGGCATAGAAAGATGCCAAGACTTAGTGAAGACCCGGAGTACTGGGAATACGGTAGCTGAGTGTGTACCATTGGCTTATTATCTGTCATAAATTTGGCAGTATAAATATTGAAAACGTGTCAAAACCGTGTTCTTTGCCACTGTGGCAGCAAATCTCTCTTTGATATAGGAGATGCACATAGAATAGTGGCTGATTACCCGCTGCGATTTATCCTACTACCGTTGGCCGCTTTGAGATATAGTTACTAAAGGATTAGCTTATGAAATATCAATACTTTGTATCTATAAGCCAATAGCCTACCTGGTAATCCTTATCTAACTTGTATATCTACGTGATTTACATTTCAACATGTTTTTAATAATAGGAACTTGCATTGGGGAGATTGTTTAGTATTGAGCAGGTCGGTAAAGACTGTAATCGAAGATCAAGTCGACAGACTAAATCTAAAAGGAGAATTCCAGTAACGACCAAGTCGAGAAATGAAGAGTAATATGTATGAAAAGATGCCCCCGCCCAAGTGGTTCCAACACCTGCTTTCCGCCTAAGCTTCCAGCAAGTCACCGCGGAGAAACCGCCAGAGCCCTCCAAGTCCGCGCTGAACCCTTTCGTCGCACTGAAAGTCAGCACTAATCACCCTCCATCCGGGGCACCCTTCTCGGCATTGACTCATCCAGTCATGCCAAGGCAGAAGGTCCAACCACCAGCGTATGTGCTATGAACCAGGGTGACACAGGCACCGAGCTGTGTAACAGCAAGGGCAGTCAGGGTACCGGCGCTGATTGCCTCCTCGGTCACAGCAGCGGCACCGCAGGTGGTCAGGCCAGCAACGTAAGCTGTAGTCAGGGCAACGGCGCAGGCCGTGCAGCGGCCACCCGGGCAGCCAATCAGCCTGCGTCCGTGGTCTGAATTGTGCTCAGAACGGTAGTTCTGAATGAGTCCTTCAACCTCTTTCTCGACCTTCTGGCGGTTGGACTCCTGGCGCTTGGCGACTCCGGAGCGGCTCTCATCAGCATAAGTCTGGACTCTTTCTTTGAGGTCCTCAAGTGCAGCGACCTTGGTGGATTCGGGCCAAGAGGCCAAGTCCTTAGCGTCGACTTTCAAAGCCTTTGCGTACTTGGTGATGTCGAGAGAGGAGACATCAGGGGCAGAGAGAAGTACATTGACATCAGCTGCAGGAACTCCAAATTTGGCAACCAATGCCTCGGACAATGGGAGAGCTGCAGCGTTGCAGACGACGGCAAAGGCGAAAACAGCAATCTTTGAGAAGAGCATGATGATGGTTGTTGTAATAACGAACAAAAGTGTTTTGTTGGTAAGTGGTGAGTGGTATGATAGGTATTGGAGTAGATATAAGACTGATGAGAGAAGGAAGAGTGATAGTGAATAATGATGAATAGTGAGTGAGGATGCTATGTCTTTATTTATATTTTCTTGATTATCCTCTTGAGCAAGCCATTCCGCTATTCCTGTCATTTCTAATACTACAGTATTACCGCACACTACGTACTCACAGACCTCGGTACGGATAGAATCTGACCAATATCTTGTGTCTAAACGGAATCTGTGGATAACTTCAACTTACTACGTAGTAGGGAGATTACACGACTGCTAGGAAGACATCAGGGCTGTTGATAGTAGGGAGCTCACACGAGAGGTCACGGCTAAATTCATCCGTGAGTCGACCGCATGTCACACGTTCGAACATGGATGAGCGATACCATCAAGAACCTTCAGTGTCGTATCCAAGGCCTCCTGAACACTCCGTCGACCGGCTTCTGTGTCGGCAGATAGTCACAGGCTGATCACTTGTGTATCTTCGAGGCATGATTCCCACGGATTGTTTGTAATACGCGGCTTCACTATGATTAATCCCGCAAGTCTTTTGGTATACTATTGGATAGTTACGTACGAGCGGAGCTGCAGGAACACATTGAGGTAATGCTTGGCGCCGTGGGGTAGTCCGTCATGATAGCTTAACTTTAACTTTAGATCCCTGCTAATTATATATCTAAGTTTACCGGCCCGCTTGATACATCTGACTAGAATACTTATACCCACCCACCCTGGTAGTTTTATCTTTAAAAACGTAATCTCCGAGTCTAGTCTGATAGTTAGCCGCAAAGCCGGGCGTGAGGAACTTATGGTTGATTGACGTATTACAAGTCCGGGGTATACTCTACAATCTCTTTAATCCAAAGCAGCTTGATACCACACTTCATTAGCTCACCCTACAGCTCACGATAGGAATTACGATATGAGATTTAAAATAGTAGCTTTTAGATTTATTTATTTTTCCTAAATATGATAAATATTATAAGAACTAACCAGGTTTTATAAATTACTATAGTCCTATAACCTAATAATATTATTATTACTTGTAACTAATCTTTTATTCTATACATCTTTACATAAACCAGGAATTAGATATACTCGGATAGGTAGTTAAAATCTATCTAGCCTCTATGTTAAAGGCTGAGGAGACCTTGCAATAATCTTTAGGTTTACTCTTTATTACTTGCTGCTAATATACCTAGTTTATACATGAAATAGACTTTGATCGATCGGTTATTCTTACGTATAATATAGCATGTCTCTTTGATATTCGGAATGTCGGACTCACTGTCATATGATAGATTGATAATTAGCAAACATAGTAACTGCTGTTTCGGCCCCGTACTTTCCCCGGGTTCCTAGTTCCCCGTCTTGCCGAGTGGAACTAAAGGGCCTACCAGCACTAGCTAGTCGGGCGTCATGAAACAAGATCCTTGACCTATTCTAATGGATCGACAAGAAATTAGTCAGTTTATATAAGCGCCAAGCAGAAGTAGCAACCTGCCCGTTTCTATCGGCAGTTTAAGTTTCGAAGGATTATGTTACGACAGAGCGATCCCTGCCGGACTATCGCGAATGACGTGGTTTAATATGGAAACCTCAGTAGCGAGAAGCATATCGAGCGCGTTCAATCGGGATCCATGGATTACTGTCCAAAGTTGCGGACTATCGGCGGTGCCGTAAAACCAGGCAGATAAGTCATCTGATACATGCCCATGGGGGTTCATGACAATATGCGATCCAATCAAACTGTCGTATTGAGAAGGAAGAAAGTCAATTTCTATCTAGTCGAATTGTTGCTACGTGCCTCGCCCAGCCTTCAGATAACGGAAGCTTTCTTAGACTGACCTGGACCTATTGCTGACTGCGTTGAGAGTTTGACTCCGCCCCCTTCCCCAGGGGAGGGAACCGGAATCTCCTGTTGCTAGATATCTTTTTATTTTGTATATAAACCTCCTTTAGCTTCCATCTATCCATGTTCCTTACTCTCCTCACAATCATCATCATCTACATCTACATCTACATCAGCATCAACAGCCTTCAAACTCACAACACTTCGTTCTTCCACATTTCAAAATGCAGTCCAACATTCTCGCTCTCTTTGCCACCATGGTTGCTATGACCAATGCCGTTTCGATTCATGTTTGTACTGGCAAAGAGTTCTCTGAAGAATGCACCGATGTTGTATTCGCTGTGACGGATTGTGGTAAGTTTGAATCTATCTGACACTTGTGTATTGCGCTGACATAGTATAGGTGTCCTCCCGTTTAACGATGGGATTTCCTCCTTCAAATTGAACGGATATACTTGCAGCTTCTACACGTAAGAGCTCTTTTATCTGTTTATAAGGTGGAACTAACAGCTGGGTATAGCGACAAGGAATGCGGTGGACAGACTGCCACCTTCTACGCCGACGAGCGCAACCTTCGCGAGGGAACTTGGAACGATCAGTTCACCACTGTCAAGTGCGCCTAGTTGTGTGGCAGCGTTCAGCCAACTTAGAGGCTGGTTTCTAACTAGAAAATGGGGCTATTTATCGACTAGGTTATCTTGTTTACCTTAGACCCTAGCTTTTAGCATGTCTAATAAAATGCGATATTTCCTCATAGTATATGTACGACTTATTTATAACGTAATGCTATGAACAAGTCCCATCGCATGGCCACGCCGTTTGACGAGCACTTCGATTATTGGATAGAATCAGTGTCTCATACGAGGAACTTGACCTTCCTGAAGCCGCTCACTAGCGGTCCTTATTTTGATCTCGAGGCTATTTGGGACGAGAGTTTGGGACGAGAGTTTGCGGATCGTTCTGCTAAGCATACGATGAGCACTATGGTAGATCAGCCATATGTGAACCACGTGCCTACTGTAAGTCGATATCAGAAATGAGAAAACTGCGACGGCAAGGCAAATACTGATTCAATTCTTTAGCTCACCGGTGGCACTGGACGCAAGTAATTAACCAAGTTTTATCGAGACAATTCCATCTTTCAGAACTCGGCAGACACGGAGCTTGAGCTTATCAGTCGCACGACTGGCGTCGACCGTGTAGTTGACGAGTTTATCTACAAGTTTACGCATAACAAGGCAATTGATTGGTTGTGAGTAACCCATGAGAGACCCCGATGGAAGTACGCATACTGAGACACGTAGACTTCCGGGTGTTCCGCCTGCCTTTAAAAAGACTCACTCGACTTTGAACTTGCGAGAGATCATCTCATAACTGAGTCTTTGTCATTACTCGTAACTTATCCGACTAACACGTCGGTCCTCTGCTTGTAGTGGGTCAGCCGATATTCATGCCCCCACAAGCAGAGGTATCGTGGCATCCGAAATGCCGGAGCATTGATAAGGTTCTTTCAAACATCGACTCTGCCATTGGATCCAAAGACCCTGGGACAAACTATGGGCTACTCGCTCGCCTAATAAATTGCAAGCCGGCTAGAGAAAACTTATCTCTAAATGCAAACTATAATAAAGAGATAACAAGTAACTTATCTTGTTGGGCTGATCGCAGTCTAGTGCACGCTACCCCGCATCTTTGGTGAAGCCGACGCTAGTGATAGATCGAGGCAGATAAATAAGAAACCAGGTATATCTCAACCTTTGTCCCTGTTCTCCACCTTGTCCCTATTCTTGGACACCAATTTCATTTTCCAACGCCCCCCGAGTATCTCTGCTTACGGTTAACGAAAGCTCCAACTATTCAAGAACGATTTTATATTTTAGCAATTTATCTACCTACGCCAGGGGGGTAAGAAAAGATAGTAAAGCTAGTATTGTAGATAGAAATATTACTATATCGATACTACTACCTAGATAGCTATAGCTTTAATTGAAGCTGTAATTGAAGCTGTAATTAAAGCCGTAACTAAAGCGTTGCGATCGAGAAGCTCGTTACGTGACCCTCGTCGCGGCTTGTAACCGGGAAGCCCGTTTTGTGTTCGGGAGGCTGACGAAGAAATGAGTCAGGTCACACAGATATGACCATGACGTGAAGCGGACATGCGTCTCCTGACAGCCTCGTTACATAGCTCAAGTGGGCCGGCGATATACGCGATGGCAAGAAGAGATGGCGCGTTGGATGGCAGGCTGGGTTCATCAGAAAAATCAGCAATCAAGCTGGCAACCTGCCAGCAAAAGGGCCAGCCAGTGACTGTCTCGGCTCGAAATAGCAAAGCCTGTATAAATTTAGCATTGGGGGCAAGAGCCGCTGGATTTGTAAGAACCCATGACGGTCTTGCTTGGCATGAGGTTGGGACAGCCTGCCGTCCCCGAATCTGCGTGGGCACATACATCCCTCCTCGATGGGATACTCCGTTTTGGTGACTGTATGGGTGCACTTTGAGTACCTGGCAGTAACGGTGTAGTAGCCACACATCGTTGCAGAGGTGACGGCTGACGGCTATGGCGATGGTTGGTGTTTCGGCAGGACGTTGATAAGAATCGTATGATTCGTGTCCTTGTGTCTGAACATGAGTGTGTTTAGGGAACAAAATTCGATATTCGGATATTGTACTCATTGCCATACTTATACGTGTTTGCCTCTGCCTAGAAGAGGGGAAACAACCACTTCGATGACAGGCTGGAGTTCCCAGGTAGTTGCAGGCATAGATAGGGTAACTCACGGGAGTTGCAACTTTCAGCCGATGCGTCGTGAAAGAGCTTGTGTTGATTCTTTTTGATGAGGCGAGGCCACGAGGTTGCCATGCAAACGAGAGGCGCTAGGAGGAACGTTACGTTTGGTGACATGAAGCCTGTCGCTCTACGCGGGAAGAGGGCTTCGTGGGAGGGTAATCGGTTGAACCGGAAGTGGAGGAATGACTTGACATGGTAAAAGCCTAAGACGAGGACAACATAAAAGTTTTAGTTCACACCCTACACCAACAACCCTACCTCAAGGATCAACCAGCCTAGCTCATTTAGCTTAGCCTTGGGAAATTCTCAAGTTTACGTCTGATATTCGAGAAAATATTGCTATCCATTCTTGCAGTCGGCCAGCACCTGGATGAAAAAAGTGGTATGTGTCTGCGTAAGTGAGAAAAAAGATATATATATAAGGATCGCATCACCTACGCATGGTCCCCGGGCGAGTCTGAGCCAGTTAGACCTAAAACAACCAGCCAGAAGAGAAACCAATATCTAAATAGCAAACGAAAAAATAAGACCTTGGCCTAAAGCTAACGGGAACTTCGTTAGCACGGGCTGTCTTGCGCAATAGAGCTTCTGCACGATCTCTAGGGCTGAGCCCGCTGTGTAAGAATGTTATTGCCCCTGACTTATTTAGTATTAGCCGTGGTCCTTGGAGAGGAACTTGGGGTGCCGAGGGGATCAACGAGGCGAGATAATGATACCCTCTAGATTGTGGTATCTTGTTTGGTTTGCCAGTACTGGCATGGCCTCCAAGTGGCCGACGCAGTTGTACTCCGGATGATTGCCATAAACGGAAGGATGGGTCAGGCCCCTATAGCAACCAAAATCTTGTCAACGAGAACTCACGCCAGCTCATACTATCATCATTGTCCATAGCCTTTAGTTGTTGTCAAAGCTCAAGTCCGCGCCACGAGCGGCAAACCTGGCTTCTTTATCCTTGACTGAGCCGTGACAGTCTCCTTTTACTTCTTCTTTTCCTCGCTATAGAACTTCCCTTATTTCACTTGCTCTTCAAGACCCTTTAAATGGAATTGAGGGGCCTCACTCTCTCTGGCGAGGTTATCATTATGCTCTGTTGCACCCTCTTTATCAAGCGGATACCAACGGCCACGAATAAAGTCGCCGAGACCGGCCTTACCGTGTCAGCATTGCTTAAACACGGCATTGGCACTTTTCGACATGTAGCCAGTAAGATAATCATTCTTATTGGCAACATGCACTTGCAGGGCTGTACTGGCGTTCGAAAAGATACAGATGGCGGGGCCTATTGGTCCCCGAAGGAATGATACTCTATTTCCGGCTTTTGGTCTCTTCAGCGGTTGACTGAAAGAGTCTTTGGCAGATTCTAGTCTAGTGCCTAGTAAATGGAAGCTTGTGCCTTAATTCTAACCTTTTTCAACGAGGTTGCTACCCGCATATCCGACAATCACAAAGTATCGCTCACATTAACACCCACGACGCCAATTACGCTAATGTTTGTAGTAAGCCCCAAGAATTACACATGGATCCAGATAAGAGTAATCCCATTGCCAGTGACCGCTGCAAAATCTCCAGCCATTCTTATTAACGAAGAAAGGATAGTCCCAGCAGGTTGGTGCTGACACTGGTGGAGTCGGGACGTTGAGTACATGCGTCTTATACCACGGCCAAAAGACCTCAATGGCCCAAGTTCTCAATCTTTGAATTCCAGCAACAACTTGGAAGGTGGACAACAACCTCAGCGTCGAGCCAAAAGAGCCGCTAGTCCATAGAGTCTGTATTATAAATTAGATATGAAATTATAAAGAACGCTTGGAAAACTTACTGTCTTGCTATTGTCATAGGCCGAGGCAACAAAGATCCACTCGTGTCCATAGACGACTATCCCGGGGATAAAGGGCAGCTCTTTCAAGTTGGCGCCAGCGAGTTTATATAGATGTCTCCATTGGGCCGCGTGCCAAACCCCCATCTGAAGCTGTGCCTTCCGCGTAGACATGCCGCCTGGTTTTGTTTCAATACTGACCGATATAGGAAGAGGTCGCAAAGGTGCGTAAGAGGTATGGTTGATAGAGTTGTCTGTGAGCGAAGCCCGCCACTCATTGATCGCATCTGTTGTCTGAGGCTGACAGTCGTCCTTTTTCGGGTCGAAATGGAAAACATAATCCACCCTTGTTCCAGATGCGCGTTTTATCCTGTATCCAGGGAGAATGCTGGCGCTGGTACTGTGTAATAGTTAGTTATTGTTGGGTTGGCCAACGGGGGAGTACATACCATGGCCGAAACCCATCGAGCTGACTGCCCCGTGGGGTGTTTCCGTAGAAGACGGCTTTGAGAAGTGGTGTGTGAACGAGGTTATTCCAACCGGCCTCGTCGTCCTCCATGTCGTTGCAGTCCTTGGCACCGCCTACAAGCTGGATTACCTCGGCGAGCTTAAGTTGATGGTGCAAATGTGGGAGGTATCTCTTGGGGTCTTCCCCCACGGACTTGTCAAACATCCTGGATTTAAACGAGCCGTAAGCTTTGGAAGACTTTTGCAGTTCAGTCATTTCAGACTGCGATGCGTTAGCTAGTGTTGGGTGGAGCAGCAGAAAGACAAGGACAGTGCTACCAACCTCAAGATACTCGGGCACAACACGGTCTCCCATTCCGATATCTTCCATATCGTTGGAGAGTTGTACCAAGGCTTCGGGAATCCTCGGATCTGACAAATCAAGCTGCCTCTCCTCTAAGCCATCAGGATTCAGGGAAAGCTTGGAGAAGGTTTTACTGGGAGACGAGCGATTGGATGTATGACTGCTCGAATCGTTCGATTCGTCTATAGATCGCGGGCCTTCTTGTCAGGGCGTCTCATTGTTCGGGTCCTCCTCCTCGATGCCATTATCAGGAGGTGCAGCCAGCACAAGAACACCCCCGAGCCTCCGCTTCTTATTCGATGGCGTAGAAGGAGGCATCCAGCCCGCTGAACCAGTGTTAAACTGTGAAGGTGGCGGCGAAAGAGGCCGATCTGAACGGAAATAAGGTCTCTTTTTACTGTGAGGTTGATCTGTAAGAGTGGGACGCGGTTCAGTAAATGAGTGATCTGTAGGCACGCTTTTGAGCCAGGATAAGACGCTTTTGGTGAGGTTATTCATTGTGCGACTATTACTGATGCCATTGTGAGCTGGTACTGCTGCTTGTCTGGAACAATATGGGGAATGGAGACAGAGTGGAATTGTTATGCCCCGCAATTGTTGTCGCGGCAATGCCTCCTTGGTGCTTCGGCCGAATGATTGTCCGGATCGCCGGGTCCAAGCGCTCTGACTAATGGCAGGTACATTAAACTACTCACTTGCAGATACGTAAATGAGGTTTTTATTCAAATGGTCTTATCCAGGCTTTTTCACGGGAGAAAAGCAACTATAATAGCGACAGACGCGACAGTGGCAGCTCTGGTAGTGATCTGCGGACTGGTCAGGCTGGTGGCGAGCCATTGGGATACCCAGATATAGCAGTTAATTTAATGCTTGGGGTATCTCGAAAGTATATGCGTGCAGCGATAGTTAGTCGTTGTTCTTGAGATGGAAGCTCAGTGACTTCTTGGCGCATACTCTGTGTTGTATTTAAGATATTGTCTTTTATAGATTAAAGGTTGCATGGAGGTTTCTATCTATATACTAATTGCTTATAAGGAGTTTCCGCACGCTTTTAAAGCGTTATCAAGACGTTGGAACTTATCTATATTGACTGAGAATTTTTCTTTGTATAACACAGTCTGGCTGCTATCGCTCTATCTAAGCAGGAACGAGGGCGTCTCTGAGCTAGCTATTGCCCTACCGTATATGAGAGGTGAGAAGAGTTCTTTGAATGATGACTGTGATCCGGGATCTAGGTATTCCTGTCTTTTCTGTAGCTGTGGAACCTAGCCTATCCGAGGGCGTTGAATAATTCTGAGGGTAGTATAACTTCGTGCTAGTAATGCGTACTCAAGGAACACACAAGTTATTGGATATTTACCAGTATAGCTAGTATGTGTTAGTGGGAATAACAATTCTCTTAAAGTCTTTCTATAGATGGTTGGGGAAAACCCGGCTAACAGATAAATAAAAACCCCTCCCAATCTATAACTTTACAATAGTGTATAATTATAGCTAATCACAATGAACCCGGCACCCCCTCAAACATTCCCAAGACTTATGTTTATAAGTATAATCGGATCGGTAATTATAACATTCCTTAGCAAAATCATTTTTATCAAAGCGGAATCCATCTTGACCGTGGCACTATAAAGT
>JABEYC010000455.1:0-14929 GCA_013266195.1 Fusarium zealandicum
TACTGGCTTGCAAGGTTTGGGTACTAACCCTCTACTGTTTCTTTTTTATAAATGAGTTTACTGGGCTACTTTGATTCCATTTACGGGTGTAATGAAGTTAAGATATGTAATCAACTATTAGATTTACTAATGATAGAGACTTCTTATAGGTTTATAGCGGAAGGTCGGTGTAGGCGGGATGGAGGGGGTGGCATGACGCTATCCCACGGAAAGTCTTATCGGAGGACCCACCTCGGGCAAGAAAAAAAAATGCCATCTTCGATAACCCGCAAAGAGGCGACCGCCTTCTCCTCCCAACCCTTCGATCGACTTTGTCGCTTGAAGAAAGAAAAATCTTCAAGTAAATTTCCACCACCAGATCGCCCATCATGAAGACGACCTGGAAGGACATTCCCCCGGTGCCTACTCAGCAGGAGTTTCTCGACATTGTGCTGAGCCGAACTCAGCGCAAGCTGCCTACGCAGATTCGTGCCGGTTTCCAGATCAGCCGAATTCGAGGTGAGCGACTCTACCACAACAACAATGATGGACATTTTCACTGATACAACCCCCCTATAGCATTCTACACCCGAAAGGTCAAGTTCACCCAGGAGACCTTCTCTGAAAAGTTCGGCGCCATCCTCGAGAGCTTTCCCCGTCTGCAGGACATTCACCCGTTCCACAAGGATCTGCTCAACACACTCTACGATGCCGACCACTTCAGGATCGCGCTCGGTCAGCTTTCTACAGCCAAGCACCTGATCGAGACCATCTCTCGCGACTATGTCCGTCTGCTCAAGTACGGCCAGTCTCTCTACCAATGCAAGCAGCTCAAGAGGGCCGCCCTCGGTCGCATGGCCACCCTCATCAAGCGCTTGAAGGACCCCCTCATGTACCTCGATCAGGTCCGTCAGCATCTCGGCCGTCTGCCCTCGATCGACCCCAACACGCGCACCCTGCTCATCTGCGGCTACCCCAACGTCGGAAAGTCGAGTTTCCTGCGCAGCGTCACTCGCGCCGATGTTGATGTCCAGCCTTATGCCTTTACCACCAAGAGTCTGTTTGTTGGTCACTTTGACTACAAGTACCTCCGCTTCCAGGCTATTGATACCCCCGGAATCCTCGATCACCCTCTTGAGGAGATGAACACCATTGAGATGCAGAGTATTACCGCCATTGCCCACTTGAGGTCCGCCATCATGTACTTTATGGATCTCTCGGAGCAGTGTGGCTACACTGTGAGCGCCCAGATTGCCCTCTTCAAGAGCATCAAGCCTCTTTTCTCCAACAAGCTCGTCTTTGTCGTCATCAACAAGATCGATGTGACAAAACCTGAGGACCTCGAGCCTGAACTCCAGGCCGAGCTTCAGTCCATTCTCAAGTCGGGTGAGGTTGAGCTCCTCCAGCTTTCTTGCACTACCCAAGAGGGTGTCCAGGATGTCAAGAACGCCGCCTGCGAACGCTTGATCGCCGAGCGAGTGAACCAGAAGCTGAAGGCGGGAACAAACACTACCGGAGCCATCGGTGGCAGGCTCGCCGATGTCATGTCCCGTATCCACGTCGCTCAGCCCATGGGCGGCCAGACTCTTGAGACCTTCATCCCCGAAGGTATCAAGCAGCGCAAGAAGTACGATAAGGAAGACCCCGAGCGCCGAAGACTTGCCCGGGATGTTCAGGACGAGAACGGTGGTGCTGGTGTTCACAACGTGGACATGAAGGCCGACTACATGCTCGCCAACCCCGAGTGGAAGTATGACAAGATCCCCGAGATCTTTGACGGCAAGAACGTCTACGACTTTGTCGACCCCGATATCGAGGCCAAGCTCCAGGCTCTTGAGGATGAGGAGGAGAAGCTCGAGGCTGAGGGATTCTACGAATCGGACGAGGAAATTCAGGATGACGAGGAGGCTGAGGTTATGCGCAAGGCCGAGCTCATTCGCGAGAAGCAGCAGCTAATCCGCAACGAGGCCCGCATGAAGAAGCGCCTTAAGAACCAGGCCATCATCCCCCGCAAGTCCATGAAGAAGCCCCTCTCAGAGTTCGAGGACGCCCTCGACTCCCTTGGTGTCGACACGACCGACATCACCGAGCGCGCCCGCTCAAAGTCCCGCCCCCGTGGCCGCTCCATGTCCCGCAGCCGCCTGGGCACCGAGGACGCGGACGCCATGGACATCGACGGCCGAACCGGCACTCCCGCCGAGCGCCTCCGCTCAAAGAGCCGCCCCGCCAGCCGCGCCCCGACGATCAACCGCCGCGACGACGGTGTGCAGGACGACGGCACCCGGACAAAGGCCGAGCGCATCGCCAAGCTCAACCAGAAGCGCATGAACCGCAACGCCCGCCAGGGCGAGGCCGATCGACACCAGATCGCCTCCCTCACCAAGCATCTCGTAAGTTCCAATCGCACCCTGCTGCAACCATGGACAAAGCTGACATTTCGATCCTTTAGGTGGCTGGAAAGCGTGGCATGGGCAAGACAAACCGTCGTTAATCCACGCGGCTGGCCTTGGCTCGGCTTGCAGAAACTTGCTTGTCTTCCTCTCATTTTCGGCATATCGTTACGGGTTTCGTGGGCCTGGGAGTTAGGGCGTAGGGAGAAACAAAATGGATTTCATGATTCCGTCGCCGCGTACGTACCTACCTACTTTGTGTGTGTGTCGTGTTGTTGCTTTGGGATGAAAACGAAAAACCTCCATCCGACTTGGACTAGATAAGATATCACGAGCGTCCCCGGAACAGAACCAGTGTAGAAGGGGGCTGCTGTTCTTTTTTTTAAACATATCATGATTATACGAGGCATACATAAGTTCGTAACCCTCAGTTGCATGAAGTCAAAGATTCTTGATGTTTGTTGGTTCATCGTATAACGTGCTATCGAAAGAGGTATATTTCATATGTGCCTTGCGTTTACCGAGTGCAGAGTTTTCAGCTCACCTCACCAGGTTTCCTGCGAAAGCGCGAGTGGTTTCTCAACACAAAGTGCGCTGTCCAAATCAATATGGTAAACAAGGCGAAGCAGCTGACGGTGAAGACTACTTCCATCCCTCTGTTCACGCGCTCCTCCTGTCCCTCCAACCCAGACTCGAGGTCGCGAGCTCTCTACTGCTCCTCGGCGACCTGGATGCCGTCCCTCAAGCCCTCGACCTTGAGCTCCTCGCCGGCGGCACGGCGGTAAATGTCCCTGACGTCGTCGGTGGTGGTCTCGAAGTGGCTGGTGGCGTCGTAGCTCTTGGAGATGAAGATGTTGTCCTTGGAGCCGTCCTCGAGGGGCTCGTAGATGGGGATAGGAGGACCCTAGGGAAATGTCAGCACAAGTTACATCACCACGTATTTTGGTTGTTTTCAAGGTTTACGAACCATGAACTGCTCCTCGATCTTGCCGAGGCGGGTCAGACCGGGCTGAAGCTCGAGGTGGTGGTTGGCAGTAGACTCGGCGATAGTCGAGACAATAGCAATCCAGTAGCCCTTGGGACAGACGTTGTGGGCAGAAGAGACGCAGGCGATGTAAATATCTGGTGCTTGTCAGACAGAGCACGTAAACATATCAAAGTTCGGGGGGTAAATACCGTTCTTGCGGCCGACCTGGGACTGGGGAATGATGAGCTGGGCCGAGTCACTGTCGTTGGTGCCGGACAAGGGGTGCTTCAGGATACAGATGGCACGGAGGACATGGCCGATAACCTTCGTCTTGTCGGGGAAGTACGAGGGGTCACCGAGGATCATCTTGGCCTTGGTCTCGAAGTTCATCTCCTCGACACCAGACATGGTGGCCTTGATACCCACGGCCTTGTCACCATCATACTGGATCTCGTCGACGTTGGTGTTGAGCATGTAGGTACCGCCGTAGATGGCAGACAAGCGAGCGAAGCCCTGGGGAAGCTCACCGAGACCGTAGAGCGGGTAGATGTAAGGAGACTTGCCGTACCGAGCGACCGAGTTACCGTAGAGGCGGATGCGCTCAATGGCTTCGGGGGCCTGGCCAGGGGTAGTGATGTAGTCGTCGGTGAGGTAGAGGGCCATGGCGTGGCCGATGAAGTCCTTTGTGGTTGTCTCGAGGCCAAATTTGTCAAAGACATCCTTCATGGTGCAGTTGTTAATATCAAGACCTAGGTAGACGACAGTCAGCCAGCCGATCACGTCCGACAACGACGAAGAAATTATCGTCCTTTGCCGTCCAGTCATTTCTCGGGGTACAAACCCTTGTGTGTTCCAGGGTCCTTGGGGTCAAAGGTGCCGACCCACTCGATAAAAGACTTCATGCGTCGCTTCTCAAAGATACCCATCAAAGGCGACCTCAAAGCCTCAGCGGCATCGGATGGCACCTTTGCGACGGTGGCCTTGTTTCCGGAGCCCTGCTGAACGTAGCTGCCGGCAACCTGCTTGAACTCGAGATACCGTGTGACGTCGGTGGAGACGAGGATGTTGGTCAACTCGCCCGAGGACATGAGGAACTTGGGAACAAGGTCGATGTTCCAGTCGTTGAGGCGACCATACTGCTTCCAGGGCTCCTCACCTTCGCTGTAGTTGCCGTGCTTCTTGAAGAGCTGTGCGTTTTTTTTTGTCAGATCAGTCGATTCAGGAGAGTGGGAGATGTTGGTCGGGTGTCATGAGGAGGGAAGTAGCTGCATACCGTCTCGAGGTTCACCGACGCCGCCTCTCTGCAAGCATGGTTAGCTGTGTCTCCAGGCGTCCGCAGTGCAGGTAAGGATAACATACCCGCCATAGTGGTCATTCCGGTCGATGTGGAGGACCTTCTTGCCCTTGACACTGAGAACACTATTGGGAACCATCAGCCGACCGCCTTTATATCAACCCATCACCGCCAAGAAGCCAAGCGCAGTCGCGATCATGACCAAATGGTCTGGACGTGTGCTGGTTCGCTCGTCGTCTTACCCAGAAAGAATACACTCGGTCAATCCTAGAGACGGTCAGCACTCAGCCGATACGCAGCAGACTCTGGGATATCGCAGCATAAAGCCAAAAGCTCTTGATGCGGGGGTCCGATGGACAGAGGCGGGGGGCCGAGAGGGAAGCCTACCAGTGCCCAGCACGATGACGTCGTATTCCTGTGCAATCTCATCCATGACGGCGACTCGATGATGAACTATTTTGGTGATGAATGAGTATGTAAGGGGAGGAAAAAGAAGAGGAGGAGGAGGAGAGCAGAAGAGGCGGAAATGCAAGCTCGACAGGAAAGTGGCGGGGTTTGGGGGAGAGGGGATGAAAGCATCGGTCAAGGTCGACCTAGTGTGGGGACGTGTTAGTCTTTAGTGGTTGACGCCTCCAAAAAACCTCTTATTATTAACTTGTTAACTGTGACCCCCGTTTGTCCAACCCCATCATCATCTCGCTCTCGTGAGAGCAAATTTACTGGTCCTTTCATTGTTGCCTCCTGTCGGCTTAGCCCCTGAGAACATTCAATATTCAATTACACAGCCCGTTCGCTAGCCAATCTACTAGGTAGCCCAGAACCGTCAAAAGGACCCCGGCGATGACCCCCTAGATCACTCACCGTAACATGATTGGGCTTGTGCTGTCAATATGCAGGGACCTGTCTCTCCGAGGCGTTGGTTGCTTGTCTATTGTGTAAATGAGATTCCTTTTTTTCTCTCTTGTTCGACTCGGACATGCTATCTAGACACAGTACTCGGTTTCCATGTTACTACCAGGACCCCTATATGTCGACCTCGAGAACGTGGATGCTGCCGCTTGATATCTCACTTTTAAGACCATGCTCCAGCTTTGTACATTAAGGAACGTGATGAATGAGATAGTCCTTAGTTACCAGGGGATATACACGTGGCTAATTGCTGGTTACCCTCGCTTCATGACAAGTCGTGCTGGCTACCCCCATGCTAGACCCCCCGTAGTCTCACCACGCTGCTTGGAATCGCCGACGAAAAACAAGAGTCGTATACACACACATATACGTGTCTTGATTCGTCTACTGTATCTTACATGTCCTAGATTTACACGACGAATAAGTCAACCTGGCTTCACTGCCGGGCATGATGACAACCCCCTATCCCAACACACAACCAATTGTACAAGCCATCTTCCACGCTGGGTATCGCCAGTTCTTATCGTGACAATTCCTTCTCCGCCTTGACCTGATCCGCAGCAGGGTCGACGGGCGAGCTGCTCTTGATCTCCTTTGCAACCTCCGCATCCGCCGCTGCTTGTTCCCACTCCTCAGTCTCGACCTCGTCCTCGTAGGCAGAAGGGGTGTAGACTTGGCCGTTAGATCCCTGCAGGTCGATTTCAGAATCTCCCATGGCGACCTCGATGGCATCCTGCCAGGTGTAGAACCGCTCCGTCAGGGCGTGCTTGATGGCACGTTGCGTCTTCATGACCTGTAGTTCCCAAATCAGCATCTTCAATTCCCAATACAAGAATGCATGTCATGCATGAATACCATACCTCCTCGTCTCGACTATCGAGCTCTCGCTCGCCGAAACCCATCTTGGATCGAAGAAGCTCCGCCCGCGACGTAGCAAGCATGTTCCGCTCCCGGCAGCACACCCACCACAGAGCATGCAAGTCCTCCCAAGACTTCTTTCGCAGCTCCTCGACCGACCACGCACGACCGTGCTCTTCCGTCTCCTTGGGCGTCCATAGCAACTTGCCCTGCTCGGGGAAGAAGCCCCAGAGGCCGTGGTTGGGGTCGACGTTGACCTCGGGCCTGAATTCGCGGGGCTTCGGTAGGGGGGTATTGGACATGGAGAGAGGCTCGCGCGGGCCCGAGCCGTACAGGCTACTCACGCCGCGCTTCGGGTTGTTGTCCTTGGTCCTGCGCCGACATTGCGGTGCCGTCGTGGAGAAGTGGGCAGCGACTCGGTGGGTTGTTGACGACGCCTTGGGGATCAGCGATGACCTCGAGGGAGAGCAAGCTTGAATTATTCGGCCAGCAGACGGCCGCAGCGCATTGTGACCTGCCATTGGCAAAATGATGGCCTGTCGTGGAGATTGGACGAGGCTATTCGAGCCGTTTCAGCAGCATACAGCAAAATTTGGGTTCTGGGGATAGCCTTAGCTCACGGCTGCCCGGCGTCGGCGTATCGTAATGCCGATTGATTTCATCACGGTCACGTGTCTTCACCGGACGCTACTCACCGAGCCTCACCGGGTGATGGATAACGGCGGATGGATCTCAACGGTGGATTCTAGTCGGGACGGGATGGAGGCGCACTTGCCTTGCAGCACGGAGCCTGGTACAAAGTACATGATCTCTTTGGGTGGATGATGCGGGGGAACTACTCCAGATGCCCCATATCATCGCCATCTTCTAGAAAAAAAGGGTTGTTGCCAGTTCCTGACTAGAAAGACCACAAGGGAAGAGCCAGATGCGGGATGCGGGCCCCCAGTTCCATATATAGGGACGAGCACAACATGAGGGTGTAGACTCCATCTTGGACTCCACGTTTGGAGTCTACATAGAGTTGGGACATCGAAAAACATCGTGACATAACCTAGAGTGTATGCACACAACCACTGTTTGTGAGATTGATTCTCGATCCCCAAGATAAAATGGCACGATTGGGAACCCAGTCAGCACCGCTGGCAACTCCGAGTACCTTAGATATCAGGTTGTCAGAATCAGGTTGTCAACCCAACTCGGTCGCTGACTTGGAATATTAGAGCAGCACATTCTACTACGTATTAGCTTTCTGACCCTACCTATGCCCTGAGAAAGATATGCAGCAGAATAGCCATTTGGCATCCACGAGACGAATCGAACAAGTTCACGATGTCACCTCCAGGGTAGATCTGCATCGACAGTGCGTGATATGGGAATGTTCTCCCCAGGAACTGTTACACGTGTGCAGGTGACCGAGTGTTCTCTCAACGCGCGCCCATCCTAGGATCCTAACCCATAACCCATGCGTCGCCAGCTCTGACCAACAGGCAACAACCCCTGCTCGGTGGCTCGACGTGAATGCAACCCCTCGCGTCTCGGCCGCGTGGGGGTTCACGCAGGTTTCTCGGCCATCTTTACAACTCACAATATCCGATTCAGGGAATGATGGTCATGCAAGCCATGCAAGCCAGAAGGGTTCGGGGCGTGACTGCAACCCAGGTGCTCAGCAGCGGAGCTCAACTTGGCGCCCAACAAGGGAGGATATGCCGTAATTATCTCGAGACATTTCTTGCTTGTCAGGCAGTACAGTATCGGACAAACACCCATACTCTGCGGCATCTTCCGTGAGAAAAAAAGTCGACATATCATAATTACGGTCTTCAACCGACCAAAAGTGCTGTGATACGAGATCCAGCACACCCATGCCTGCTTCGACTGCCTGGTTTCTCTGCTCACCGACCTGGAGGGAAGCATGCGAATCTCCTTGGACTAGGTATATATGGAGGGGCCGCGAGATATCAAAGTGCCATATGCTGAGTCAAGTTAGACGGAGAACGAGTACTATGTAGAACATCATTTTCTAATAGACGCCAGAAGCAAGGGCACGTCAGCTCAGCAACTCAACTTGCTTGCTAATAAGAATGATTCAGGCGAAAGGAGCTCTGGTGTGTTATTTTGCAACAGGAGCGCCAAACACTTGCTCCCCCCCAGTGCAACGCGTACCGGTGTGGTAAAAACCAACAATCCACGAGACGGATTGGTATCTGATACTCTTCCTTGACGACCAGCATCGGCTCGGAGTGTTGGCAGCGCCCCTCTCACTTCCCGTCCCTGTCAACGCCACCAGGGTTGTTGACAGGCTTGACAGGCTTGACAGGGTCTGTTGGTAATGCAGGCATCCTTCTAGTCATGCTCACTATCGATAGAGCCAACTTATCGACAGAGCAAAGCCATGCCGTCGGTTCAAGTTTCCATCCATTGTGCCAAATCGAAGCAAATCCCACCAGCGCAGAGTATGATATACTTGTCCGGCCTCTTGCCAGGTGTTGGGTGGGGGGCCTCGTGGTAAAACGGACACGACGGGCAGCCAAAGTTGCGCCTCTCCGGCAGAGTTCGGCACTAGAAGATGCCCACCAGTGGTGGTTGTGATGCGTGGGATGTTGGAAGCGAAGGTGTGAGGGCACAGGCTTGGCGTTCGTGACGTACATGACCGGCGCCTGTGGGTGGTTGGGAAATGGCCCTCCTCAAATAAGCATTACCCTATTAGCTCCGATATCCTCGACTGATCCTCTCTTGTCCGCCGAAATGGGTCGGAAGTGGAGGCCGTGCACTTTTGAAGATTTCCGCACATTGGCCGCTGCAACATGTGCAGGGCGGCTCATCCCTCACTCAGTACGGTGTAGAGAGAGAGAGAGAGAGAGAGAGAGAGAGCAGAATTCGGTGGCTGGTAGTCAATAGACCGGCCCGGCTGAACAAATGACGTGCGGACATCCATGTGCGGCATAGGAGCGATCTTTTCCGCGACTGTCACGATATCAGGGACTTCGAAAGTCCGAGGCTAATGATAGATGACTCGTGTACTGTACTCTAGGGCGTATTGTACACATGCGGGCTATCCGTCAATTGCGCACAATTATATCGACACACACAAGTTCCTAAAGGAGGGCAGCCAAAACACATGTTCGTGTGCGGTGCCGAGCCGACTCGTTCGAGGCCAACACGAGCCCTTCCCTGAGACATGGCTTGGGGGGATGAAGCCATCACGACGTGCTTTCCCCCCAAAGTTGTGCGTTAGAACGATGTGGCTATCTGATGGGGTCTTCAAGGAGCGGGAAGACCCAGCAGGAGCTTGGTGCTTTGAGGCTCAACATGCTCCGTCCGGCACCACCAACAACGGCAGTTTTCCACCTCTCCACCAAAGGCCCGCTTCTCCAACGATTGCCGAACAAGGCCCTCTTGAGGTGTGGTGCACTGCAGAAAAAGGTGGTGGTGCCCATGGCGTGCCGGACAAGAGAATCACAACTCCGACGGTATCGGGCGAGATCCTTTGGGTTTACCTTACATCATGTCGCCCCTTACGTCGACGAAATCCATGGGTTTTGTCTCGAAATCACGGGCACTCACTCGATAATCCAGACCAGCCTTTGGAAATCCCTGTTGTCATTGACAGCCACAGAATTCCATCGGGATACCCGATGGAGTTCCGACCGTCGGAGCAGGGCTACAGGGGTCTGCCATAAGGGTGTGTCTGTCGCGCACTAGGTTATCAGCTGAGGACGGGATGCGAGCATTATCCTTTCACTACCAGAACAAGCACCAGTTAGTGAACAGGCGAGCGATGACATATCAAACACTTGCCGGCGGCATCAGCACCCGCCACCAAACCCTGGTACGGGCAGGCATGCCAATTCCGTACATGCCACACTGACAACGCCATTTGTCAGCGTTCGTCTACCGTGGGCTGTGCTGTCAACTTCTCAAGGTCCTGTGAGGAACGAACCGTTGGCTCGCGCTGATCAACTCGATTATGCGTGACTACCGCAATAAACGAAGCTTTTAGCCCAGTCACGTTCGGTAAATCAAAGATGAAATGGGTGGAGCGCGGCAAAATAGGAACGGCGGATAGAGAAACAAACGTCATAAACAGTCATGGGAGAGGTGTTTGAACACTCAGGCCACACCTCGACTACCAAGGGGGAAACAGGGTTCCGGTCCATACTGGCATTGGAGTAGTCATCATGAGAGCAGCGCGTCAACGAACACTTGTTCGGTGGTGATGGCGGAGCATGCCAACGTGGTAGACGTTGAAGCTTGAATAGCGGATGAGATTGATAAACGACGAAGTATGTATACGTAGTATGTATCCGCACCATCGCGGCTCTGGCAGTGCTTCTGTCCCACGTCCTGACATGTCCCACAGCATCCGTGGCCTGGCAAAAAGGACCCCAAGAGGCGCCGCCACACAGACATGGGTGGTTCTGTGTGAGATTTGCTACGCAGCTAGCTGGGACAGGGGAGGAAAGAATCGCTTGGAGTCGTCGGTGGTTAATTCTCGGGAATGACGCTTGTCTCGGTGTTACCGCCGCTATGCACCGAGGGAGAAAAAAGGCTGACGTTCCCAAAGTCCCTTTGTTTCGAGCTTGCCAGTCATCGTCCGGCCACGGAAAGCTCTTCAGAGTACCTAGTCAGCGGGCAGCGTCGGAAACGAGTACCCGATACCGTTTCCTGGACATCCGAGGGAGGGCGGTGGTTGTGAGATGCGACGATCTCAACAGGCGACCTGAGCAACTCCAAAGATGACATATTCTCCAACTATGGAGTACGCCTCCTCACGGGAAGGACTCCACCGCAAGCTTCTGGAGCCAGAATCGAAGGTTTCCCTTGCCTCCCTCGTCCTTCAGCAGGATGCAATGGCGGGAGCGTGAGGGGTCCCAAGGGCCCTGGCTCCACCGAGATCTGCCTTCGGTGGGCATACATAGTAGCCGCGGCGTTCGGGAGCCATTGGACGGCCCCGTTACGGTGCCTGGCGTTGACAAGGAGATTAAGGGCCCGTGATGCACTGCTTCATGTCAATCAATCCACGCTCTCTGCACTTCAGAAAGATATTTGAGCGCATGATCTCTTGCTGGTTGCTGTTCTGCTTCAAGAAAGTCCAGTCGTAGAATGTAGTAGTGATGTTCCCGAGAGCCTTTTCCTTTCCGCGGAACACGTAGCCGAAAGCAGGTAGGTAGGTACCTGTTACAAGGCGAGGAAGTTCGGCGAAGTGTAGGTTGCTTTCCTTCCTTTCCCCCTTCCCTGTCTCCACTTTACCCTTCCCTCCTACATACAGTACCTAGTCAAGCGTTAAACTGCAGGGTTGTTGTTGGCGCTAGGCTCTCAATGACCCCCTTCCGTGTCCATACCTAGCACTGATGAGGGTTTGCCAACGAGCATTCAACAAGGTGAGTTATCCGCCGAAACAAGGGTATTTTTGGCCGAGCTCACCGATCAATAAATCCGGTTGGTTCCAAGGATTAGAACGAGGTCAGTGCCTTGTTCCAAGTCAGCTTGAGCGCGACGAACAGGGAACATGCTTGAGACTCGCTTGACTCGTGGATCCTGCACATCATCTCAGGACCCTGGCATCCTCGAGTCACGAGCCGAGCGCCTACCCGCGCGCACATGGCTTCAGGGACCTAACAGTCTGCTCAGACAAGCCCCGAGGTCACGATGCTGAGAGATTTGACGTCCCAACCACAGGCGGCGTCTTATAGTGTCTACTGTACATACTGAAGGCGAGTTTAGACCTTGACCGAGCCTTTTGCCAAGACTTGCCGCCTGAGTTTGGCATGGGATCCCGTATTGGAAACTACTCTGTAGGTCAACGACTCATCGCGACGGATGGTGCTATGGCGAGATCGAAGCAAAGTCAGTTGAACAAGGCAGTCGGAAATACTGGTCCATCATTGGCTCCTGACCGAGTTGTCTTGATATCAAATTGAAGCTGAGAGTTGGCCAAACAACCCGGTGTATCGGATACCGCTTCGTCAATGCCAGTTTCAGTAGTAAACAGGCTATGTTATTCTAGATAGCAGTAATCCAGGCATGGTAAGGTCCAGACGGTGTCTCGAAGCATCTGGCACGCATGAAACATTTGGTCAAAGATCTGTCTCAGCCCCGAGGGCAATCCCGCGAGGACGCCAATAGCTAGCTGGAAGGCGGTCGAGAAAGTCTGGCCATGATCCTTGAGTCCTGTAGCGTCGACCCTAGTCGCTTAACTTGCTCACAAGATCAAGCAAGGAAAAAAAATCGAAATGAGAAGGGCTGCATGATCTAGTCGAGAGATCCCGGCGCGAACTCGGCGTCTGAGTCGTGTATGTATGAGGTAATGCGGTGAGAGGACTTGGTTTGGCGTGAGGCATCGTGACCTTGGGTGTGCAGCGAGGCCGGCTAAGAGGCCGGGAATCAGATGGGGCAGGGCGCAACGGACCCTGCTAGAAGCGCGAAGGTAGCCTGTACAATAACCCAGGTAGCGTGTCCTACTCTTGGTGGTCGGGGCGAAGCCGTACCTGTTACGAGATCACCCAACCTCCAACAATGGCCTCGTTGAGGACGCCCCACCTCTTGGCCCGAGCCAACCGTGTGAAGTCCGTGGCCCCGCAGCCCCGAAAGCCGTTTTGTGAGGTGCCTCGACGCGTTGTGCAACATCCTGGTCTCTTGCGCTCAGCAATTCCCTGCCAACAGCCAGGATCGCGAGACGAGCCAGCACCACGAGCATCGGTGCAAGTGCCGCTAGATCCCTGACTTGACACGAGCATTGGGGGGCGTTGATACTGGGTGATCTTATGAGTAATGTTGATGCTGACCAAGATGTTGGAATAAGTCATGGTCGTGCGAGGGCCTTGGGATGAATGTGAATCTCCAAGGTAGGCGATGCCCGCCTGGTTCCAACTTCACATGCACACACAGGGTCCCTCCATTGTTTGGTCGGGCGGTGTCGGACGGCGATACCGGTGGCAGTTGTTTCTCACGATGCGTCTCCGTCTCATGGCTCCCAACGCTGAACGAAGGCTGCTCTGGATCGGAGCGCATTTCATCAGATCAGGATGGTGCCTGAGCGAGTGGCTTGCATGTCAGGTCGACGCCTCGTACAACTTGGCCGATGCGGCCAAATTAGGTTGGCGCGTTTGCCAAGTAGCGTGTACGCTGAAGTGTCTTTACTGCGTGTGTAGCGAGCACGGGCCATAGAGTTTGGAGAGGCGTCATGGCCGACGGCAACCTGAATGAGGGATATGCTTATGTCTGTCCAAGGTGGGAAAGCTGAGAAGATCACAGGTCGTGTCAGACTGCTTGGAATTAGGACAATAGGACATGGAAGGAATACGGTAGGTACCGAGGAAATTGAACTACGTACCCTGATCTTCTGTGGATACGACGAGGGTACCTGGCTACTTGCTGTATGCGGCTGCGGTGGGCAGGTGACGAGCAAGTATACTCACCGCAAACTGCCATACCATTGAAGCGCGCGACGGGACCCAATTCTGGCGGCTTAGAGCGGCAATGGTAGCGACGCTAATAGTATCCTACTCTTGGATAAGCCAGAAATTGCGCCGTAAACCCGATCTGAAAGACAAGAAACGTGACGAGGTAGATTTCCAACATGCGACAACAGACATGGGTGTGCGAAGAGTAAAGAAAACTCAACTATCGAAACTAGAAGGGGGAGAATTCGAAGCTGCAAACAGCTGGCGTCCAGTGTCGAAGCGTATCCAATGCTTGGCGCTGGGCTCTGGTACCTGGTACATCCGCGTTTCCTCCGGCGCTGCAGTGGTTGTTCTCTCCCACCTGTCGTCTCTGTCGTCTCTGACTGGCGGACAAGGTGCGAAGCACCCTGGGAGGCAGGCAGTTCTTGTTCTCAGTCTACGCTTTCTGTCAGTTAGCTAAGGCAAAAGGTAGGCGCGGCAAGGTAGGAGGTACCTCAGGCTCCCTGTCGGTTTCTTCCTGTCTCCCGTTCTTCCCTCGTCTTCCATCTTCCTCGTTCTTCCCCCGAAAATTTTCTCACTCAACTTACTCAGTTTCTACAACCTCACCGCGTACTAATCCCAACTCCTGCATCTTCGTTTTCTTGCCAAAAAAAATCTCGCCCGTCTTCGTTGTCGCGATATCTCCGCTACGATTTGCGCGTCTGGCGCCTGGCCCCATCAAACACGTCTGCGACCCGCGACCCTCTTCTGGCCTATTTTTTTTCTCCTCCAGATCCCAGCCCCATTTTATCCTCGTTGTGGTCTCTTCTTCCTCGCCGTGGGCCCACTTCCCTTCCCAGCATTATCCACTTCCCACCTCTTCTTCCCTGCAACACCCAGGCGTGTGAATTACGAGAGCGCGAGAACCGATATTACTGTACTGTGCGTGCCAGCCAAGGCATTTCAACGGCTCTGCTGTCGCTGCGAAATTTCGCTCTCTCTCTTGCTGTTTGCCGCCCTGTTGCTGTTGCTACGGACTAAGCAGGAGAACCCATTACTTAGTGCAGGCGCACCGCTGTTGTTCTCTCACACCCGCGCCAACCCACTTATTTTTTCTTTTTCTTCCCCCGCACCTCTTCTCTTCCACGCC